>JXPH01007950.1:4455-14945 GCA_001014845.1 Mochlonyx cinctipes | reverse complement strand
GAGATTTTAAACAAATTCTAAACAGAAAATTTAATTTGAATATAGTTTTTTTTTGGATGATGGGTAAAAATCGAAAAATTTTTCCTAGGAATGTTTGTGAAAACACTATAACAAAGTTTGAATTTGATATATAAAACCAACCATTCCACATTTCACAAACATTCGTTCGTTTTTTTTCTATGTGTCTGCTGCTATAATATAATTATGTTTTAAGTTTTTTTTGTATCATTAATTTTTAATAGCTTTTCTGAATAAAGCCTTGGCCTTCAATTTCACTTCCAAACTTTTCCAATTTCTTTTATTTTAAAATTTGGAAAGAGGTACAATCTTTTATGAAAGGGAAAAGCATGGGACTCAATTTCTTTTTGAGCCCAGTGAGCCCAATACTACGTTAGTTGAGTGATGACAAGTAGTAGTTTCAAGTTGAAACATGACAATAATGAATCCCGTAAACTTATAGTTTCAACTGCAGGTTACATAATTTTTAAAAGGATGTTTGAGATAAGCACAAAGATCTACGTCTCACGTTTACGACAGCTTCTGCTTATTGGTATACATTTTGGTTCTTTAATTTGTTAAATGTAATAAAATTTCTCTTAGAAATAAAATTCCCCCATTCAAATGCAGCGTGTTCCTAAAGTTTGTTTAAAAGATATTCTAGCAGCTCTGTTGAACAGGGGAATACATGGTTTTGGATCACGTTCTATGATTTTGCAATGAAATTAGGCATTGATTGTCATCCCTAAAATTAGTGATGGATTATCAGAAAAGGAAAAGTACTTTAATTGTGAAAAAATAACTATTTTCAGAAGATAAGAAGTTTTTAGAAGTATTTTAGAAGTTTGTTTCCAGAATAAATCCCTACTCAACATAGATATCCTCAATGTTCTTAAGGCAAAAAACGTTGGGCACAATGTAGATTATGTAGCCTTTCTTTCATATTTATTGTTTATTTTGTGATACGAACTGGTTTTAGACTTCGGCAAAGAAGATATGTGCAAATTTTTAATAGGACCGGAAAAGTATTTACAGAGTTATTCAAGAAAGTCTGGTAATTGGGCACTTGCCATAAGCTTACAGTCCAAATTTGAGCTAATTCCGATAACTAGAACTCGAGAATTCTGAAACTGGCTCGTACCTAGGAGCCTTTAGATCCTGATATCCTATGGTCAAACTTTAGGAGCTGTTCTTGAGCAAATTCCAAAAGCTTTTATTCTAAATTTGAGCTCAATCCGATCACTGAATTCTGGAAGTTCCTAGTACAAGTACATAGAAGTCCTCTGATCCCGATCTCGTAAGATCTATTTGAGGAAGTTCTTGGGTACTTACTAAAAGCTTATGTTCCAAATTTGAGTCATTACGATCGATAATAGAATTTGATAATTCTGAAAGTTCCTAACTCAGATCCAGATATCCTAGCGTAATTTTTTTTGTTCCTGGATACTTCTCAAAAGATTATGTTGTGAATTTGAGCTCTAGAACTCAAAAAATTTTTGTTGATTTAGTATGGAGGCCCCCAGACCCCGTGGCCTGATTCGGCTCATTAACGTACTCGTTCTTAGTTTTTTGAGAACAGCCCCACGCAAAATGTCAGCCAAATTGGTTGAAAATTGCGCGAGTTATCGAGGACACAGACACATTAGAAAGAAAGTAATTTTTATATCATGTTTGTTCTTTTAGCTTCTGAAGTAAGAGGTGGCCAAATTTAATTCAGAAGATTCCCATAGGAACTAGAGGAATGGAGATAACAGGTCGTTCGAAAAAAAAACGTATGCATACTTAAAAAAGTACCGAATCTCGAGACGAAAACCCTGTTATTTCATCTGCTGAATATTCGTATATAATATCACAACTCGTTGATTCTGGTTATCTGAGAGATTGATTAGCTTTCTAGGATTGGATTTTTTTTTGTAAACTCTCGCTCCCAAAACTAGCGCTCTGACGATGTGCTAACTTACATATGATCTTCGACAGTAAAATGATGAATAGTTTTAAAATATTAGAGGGCGCATACACAATTTTCGTACTTCGGGGGAACTTCACTACGAGTATTCGGGATGTTTGAGTTGAAAATTCTCAAGTTGTAAGCCGATACCCGGAACATTATATTTATAATTCCCAAACATCGGGATTTTTACTTTAACTTCTAAAAGCGAAAGTCATGAGTTCGAAAATGAAAATCACCCAAAGCAACTTTAAAATACGTAATTAGCTGGAGCGACGTCAGGAACGGAGGCATAGAAAAGAACCAGGCCGATGCGGCTTGATGACTTTAACTTAACTATAGTTTTTAATAACTTATGTCCATGACCAAAATTTCAAACAGTTTGTTTGATTACGTCAGAACTCATTACGATTTTTCAATGAAATCACCCACATTTGTATGGAAGCCCATAGTAGGCTTTGGCCGANTCATGACCAAAATTTCATCCATTTTGATTTATTGCGTTAGAATTTATTTCGATTTTTTCATCAAAATCAGGAAAATTTGTGCCTACTACCTATACTATAGGTACTATAGGCTTTGGCCGATTAACACCAAAAACAATATTGTTCTTAACATGAATATTTAAAAGTTTTCCTGAAACTTTCGGTTCTTTTTTGGTCAATAATTGCGACCGCTATCGTTGGAGAAAAAATGTACACAAGAACAATCCACAATCTACAAACCGACAAACCGACATACAGACATACAGAAATCCAACCAATTTTGATCGCAAATGATTTCTAGAGGTCCAAACGTATGTTAAAAGTGAAATAGGTGATTTTCATTTTTGTTTGGCATGACTTTCACTTCTAGAAGTTAAAGTAACAAACTATAGAAGTTAAAGTCATCATAAATTTTAAAAATTTAGGCTCGTCGTGGAAAGTCTTAAAGGTAAATCTGTGTGTGTATCTACTCAATAACTCACGTAATAGGGCGATGGACAAACTGTATAATTTAATTTCCTAAGTAAAGGTGAAAAATCTTTTACATAAGAACCGTTAGATTTATTATGCACTAACGACAACTAGATTAAAACGATAGGTAGTAAAATTATAATGGAATTAAATTAAGTAGTGACGTCCTGCGGAAAAAATGTTCAAGTCTGTTTACATTGCTCTTTCTTATCAGTCTTGGCTGAAGTTTGGTATGAAGGCTTTTATTGACAAAAGTAAATACTAGTTAAATAATAGGCCAAATCGATCCACGGGGTCTGCGGGCTCCCATATAAACTCACCAGTTTTTCTCAGAAATCTCGAGTTCTAAAGATCGGAAGAAACTCAAACATAAGCCTTGTATCCAAGAAGAGTTCCTAATAAAACTTGATTCTACGACCTCGGGAAACTGGAGGCTCCTACTAACCGGACATTTCCAGAATTCTCGAGTTCTAGTGATCGGAATGAGCTCAAATTTGGAATATAAGTTTCTAAGCTAAATTTGGGTTAAATTATCCATTCCTGGTGCTTCCACTTACCAGACTTTCTTTGATAATTCTGTAAATACTGTTCCAATCCCCTTCAAAATTTGCACATCTCAACTTTGTCGAAGTCGTAATCCAGTTCCTGTCACAAAGTATGCAATACGTATGAAAGAAAAGTTAATACTCCACTTTGTGGTTTCTAACGTTACGTAAATTTAAAAAAAGAAGAATAGCGATATAATCCACTTTAGGGTTTCCTACGTTTTTATATTACCGCACTCAGATCAAAGGAATAAAAAAAATTGCAATAAATTCACACCCCAAAAATTATTGTATAATACGCATAAAAACAACGTTGGCATTTTCCACATCCAGGAAAGTTATGTAAATAAATGAACGAAATTTTCCAGGATGTGTAAATTTGCTCAATAATTTTTATGCGAATTTTATATTTTACCTCAATCAATTAAAAGGCCATTAAATTTACAAAAGATGTCCGCATAATAGAGCAGTAACTGTATAAATTATATAGAGCTTTTATACGGATACAACAATATGATCAAAAGCTGCTTTACATGCTAAAATTAATAACAAACATATTTTATTCGCCTCATGTATGCAATATTATGTACACCATAAAAGAGCTTATACTTTCCTTCCGTTCCATTCAGCAAATCTAACGCCAACAACCCAACATACATAGGGAAAAAAAGAATTATTGGAGGAGCAAAATAAAAATAAAGTTGTTTGTTGTTTTACTCGGATTTCTAGACTCCGAGGAGAATGACGACGTGCACGGAACAGAAACGAACATTTTTGTGTACATAACGGCAGTAAATAGGTCATCGCTTTGAATACATAAGAGCAGTAAAATTTTAGGCTTCTTCTTCGTTCCCCAAAACAACAACAATACCAAAATGATGGAAATTTTCGCTCGTTAGTATTTGCTGGTTGTTGTCGGTTACTCAGAGATGATAATTTTCTCTCCCAATTTTATTTGATTTTATATGTTTTCACAATTCTCTGTTTTGTTTTGCTAAAAAGTTTGCATTTCCTACCTCTACACCTCTGTACCTATACCTACACCGTCTATGGCATATTCCGTACATCGTATCGTATCGTATATCGAAGCAAAATTGTTCTGTTGTGGGCTCACGGAAATGAAATGAGACTAGAACATAATAAAAACGGAACGATGAAAATTAAAATTTAATATTTCAGTATAGAATCGTAGTCGTGGAGTGTAGAATAGAGACAGTATTGAGGAGAGGGAGCGCATAGAAAATATGGAGGAGAGATGCGATGATGAGTGCCTTTGGATGCACTCCACTTCACTATGTGTACGAGTTTATGTATGGGGTGAAGGATTTTTTAGGAATATAGGGGTGTTTGACCTGGTTACATTCAGCATTGAGAAGGTATATTCGTTATGCTAGTATATGCATTTTTTGTTCTCTGTACGACTTCATTATTTTGAATCAAAATGAGATTGCAATCAAAATCATGAAATTTATGAACTCTTTTCATTTTTCTACTTAGTTTTTTTTCTCTCGTATACCCCAATCAGCTGGGGGAGCAAACGAGATCATTAAATATAGCAGCAGAATTATGTTACATGCCTTATTTAGCATATTTATGTACCACTACATTTAATCAAATAAGATAATTTATGTTGGCAGACGTAAATAATTTTTCTTTTCAGAACAGAATAGAAAAGGGGAGACCGAAACCCTCTTTTATTAGCCAAAAACATTTTTCCCTAATGTGATTTTACTAGATTCTTTGAGGCTTTTACAAAGATTTTGCTTTCTCATCGACTGAATGGGTTGAACAACTGGTGTTTCTTTACTTCATTTTTCATTTTGCCATTCATTGTAAGTAACCTAGTTTAAAAATGGGTGAAAAAATCGATATTAGCTTAAAAAGAGATTTTCAACCGGGCAGGCAGTTTTTATTTGTAGTCGAACTGCAGTTGATCAGTAATAAAAGGAAAATCTACCAGTACATCGGTAGTAATTCTGAATTTTTTTCTCCTAATTTACTGGATAACCATTAAACAGGGTTGTGAAACTGTGGTTTCCTGGTGCCGAGGCAACTGGATTTGCTACAACGTCTAAGTGTACTGTACATACTAAAATATTCTGAAATTTATTCGTAAGAGAGGGTGAAAAATGCACCACAATTTTTCAATTGCTCATAACTTTTTTCTTATCAAATTTCTTCAGCGAAAATGATTGCATAAAGTGAGGAACATTAACTAACAATTTTAGTGATAATTTGGTAAAAAAGTAGGAATCATTTCCGACCAAAATTGGGTGGACATCTGTTAGTCAGTTGGGCGATTCCGCGATCTTACGATCCCACGATTTTGCGATCAATCTACTGTTTTTCCGAATTTTTTTTTGTCTCAAGAAAAGTCCTATAGACGTTTTATTCGATCGAACTGAAATTTCGGAAGAAGTATTCATTTGCTAAGGGCATATGATTATATATAAGAGCCCAATCGAAGGAAGGGTTCGGTGGGCTCCCATACAAAAGTTCGTCATTTTATCGATAAAAACGATATCGCTCACACATTTATTAATAAAATCTTTTAAAATTTTGACTGCCCTTGTGGCTTGATCGATAGCGCGTCTGCTTAACAAGCTTACCAGAGGGTACGGGTTCAAATCCGACCCGTGACGATTGAATTAACTTGCGTTTTTTCAGTGTTGTCAAGAAGGTAGATTGCTTTGTGTGCGCTATTAGGAATTAAAACCAAATTTGGCCAAAAAAATATTTTCTTGTTGCACTTATTCCACAATTCTTGATCCGCTGCAACCAAAAAAATTAGTATATAATGTTGCCTCTGAGAGCATATAAAGAGCACTTAAACACCTTCTGAGTCCAGTAATTAAGATAATTTGGCCATTAAGCCATCTTTTCTGAAAAAGCCGTTAGCTTGCCCACTTTTTGAAAACCTTATTTTCAGTTTTAGCATTTTTTTATCACCATATCTGTAGATAGAATAGAAAAGCTATTGTATTCAGTCAAAAAAAAGGTTCCTCGGGAAAACATGCTCATTTGGAGGTCTGATACGTGAAGAAAACAAAAAAAAAGTCTGCCTATCTGTCACCTGTCTGTGTCCTCTATAACTCACGTAATTCTCAACCGATTTAGCTGAAATTTTGTTAATGAGCCATGGAATCTCGGGGCTCTCATACAAACTCTCCAGAATTTTCATAATGAGCTCAAATTGGGAACATAAACTTGTAGTAAGATCCTAAAAAAGTTTGACACTAGGACATTGGGATTTGAGGACTTCTTGTTTCCAGGACTCTAGAGTTCTAGTGATCTAAATGAACTCGAATTCGAAATATAAGCTTCTGCAATGTATCCAAGTATAGTTCCTAAAAAGTTGCACTTGGGAAATTCTGATATAAGGACTCATAGGTATCAGTAACTTCCAGAATTCTTGAGCTCTAGTGATCGGAATGAGCTCAAATTTGGAATGTGAACTTGTCGTAAGTATCCAAGAATAGTTTATAAAAAATTTTAACCTGGGGTATTGGGGTCTAAGAACTCTTAGGTGCCAGGAACTGTCAGAATTCGTGAGTTCTAGTGATCGGAATGAGCTCACATTTAGGAGATAAGCTTTTTGCAATTGCCCAAAAATAGTTCCTATTCTATATTTGGCATAATGCCATCCACACCTGTTATTTGCAATTACCGGACTTTCTTTGATAACTCTGTAAATACCTTTCCGATTTTCTTGAAAATTTGCGGATAAGATCTTTGTCGTAGTCTTAATCGAGTTTCTATAATAAAAAATACACTAAATAAAAAAAGAAGAGCTATATAATCCACTTTGAGGTTTCCTACATTTTTTCGGTTTTATTACGTTTCACTCATAAGAAAAAGCCGTACTGTTAATGTTAATGTTAATGAAAATGTGGGTAGTATGCAAACAGTATGGTTTGATTTTCTTCTGGGCAACATTTCCGAGGAATTTTCTTTTTTCAAATTTTACTAAATACTAAAGCTTTACTTTTCTATCAATAGATATCATGGGAGAAAAAAGAAACAGCTATAAAATTCAACAGATCTAAAAACCAGTTTTAAATGTTGAACGTATCGTAAATATATAGTTTAATTTAATGTATACTGTAACAGTATATTATGTGTGGTAGTATGCAAAATTTCCTGTGTTGTTTCGTGTATCTTCAATAAAATAAGGAATTAAATAGGAGTGGCTTGTATCCTAAAAAAAATCCTCTAATTCCCCTTGAATGTTATTTTGAGGTCGGCTATAATCGTAGGAATTTATATGCTTCATCATCGTATACACTGAAAGAAATTGAATTGAATTTAATACTGTTTGCTTGTTTTATTGCCATGAAACTCCATAATTAGAGCCAATAAGGGTGTAAAAAAAAAAAAAAATCTAATATATTTAATGATTTAAAAAAATAATTAAATCTGCATTCCTTATTGTTGAACCTATGCACATCTGCATTCCATCGAAACTTCCTTTGTTAGGTTCTGTGAGTTTTTTTTTGTTTTTTTCGGTAGGGTTACTGTTGATTTTGGTTCTGGTATGTCCTACTAAACGAGATGTTTTTGTACCACGTACCACGTGCAAGTATCAGAAAAAAGTTTTTTAGTTTTTAAAAATAAAGAAATTTTTAAATTCTTTTTAAAACATTTCTTTAGTGGATTTCGTTATAAAATGTATCATTAGATTTTAAAGGGTCGTTTTACCTGGCTATTCCAACATAAGACAGCATTTAGTTTTATTTTTCTGATGAGGCTTTCTTTTGCAAAACAAAAACTTAAAACGAGAATTCTTTCAGTGTTTTCATCAAGGTCATCTTTTTCCGATCCAAATAGGTATTAACGTAATAAAACTCTCCTTCTCAAATCCCCGAAAATCCTCATTAAAGCATAAAAATACACATTCCGTCTTTGCTATAGCTTGCAAAAGGAATTAATCCTAATAAATTCATCATCATTTCAAAGGTCTTTTGGAGAGCACTCCTGTTTCCCGCATATTTCTAAACTTGAATTATAAATATGAAAATCACTTGGCACACTTTACCTGGAGCATATTGAGGATTCTTTTGATACATACTACATACATATTTATAAATATACGGGTAGAAAAGTTTTTTCTTTTATTTTTTTTATGGTGGAAAGGAAAAAAATGTATGAAAATTGTTCTTTGAGAATTATTAATTCGTTTTATTTATATCCCTTAATCGGCTTAAATTCCAAGTGTGTACTTGTGAACACAGAAAATGATAATTTTAAAGCAAAATAGCCTACAGCCATATTTTGTCTAAAGTAGGACGCATAATAAAGTTTAATAGGAAATTTTTATTTGGGCCAAGGTGATTCAGTATTGATAATTCAGTCTACAACCTGTGGCTGTTTTTACCATCCGAGTATGACCTGGTCGATAGCGAGGTGTAGCCAAACACATATGCGGACTCTGTGCTTCATCGTGTCGGTTGGTTGGTTGGTTCGTGCGAGAGAGTTATGTGTGCAATGTAGGTATGTAGTGTAGTGGAAAATCATTCCCTTTTTCTATTTTATTTATTCAATAGAATTTACAATGCACATATGCAAATACACACATGTGCATGAAGGCAATTTTCATTTCAATAATGTAAAATACAGTTGAATCTAAGTTTCTCACCCAATTAAATAGTAAAAAGCTGAAAATTTGGATTTAGGGGTACTGAACTGAATACGAATCTGAAGTCTCCTAAAATCTTCCGTTGGTTGATCATGGTAAAACTAGCAAAAACTGTTTTTTAAGTTCCACAGGAGCAGTGTCCGTGGACAAATCTTCAAATTTGACCAGATTTTATTAATCATAGTTCTGGTTTGTTAAAAATTCTTAAAGCAACAGAGAAAAATTTAGTTGTTGAGAATTGGATAAAAATTATTGGAGTTAGGCCATGAGGTTCATAGGAACCGAAATTTACAAACTAAAGTAACAATTATTGTAGTACTTCACACAAAATCTGACAAACCCTTTTTGGGTTCAACAAATCCTTATAGTGCAAAGGTTTGTGATCTTTTTAAATAAGAAAAAACCCTTGAAAGATCTATAACAAAGCAATACTCATTCTAGAGGAGGGACAACTAGATTTTTCAACTTGACAAAAGGAAATCTCTATGACCACCTAAATTTAGAACAACGCAAGAAAAAAGTTTTTTAATCCTTAGGCCTACAACTATACATGAGCCTAGGCTTGTATTGCAATCATTCTAAGGAAGGGAATAATTAAAGGTTTGATTATTTTAAGCAAGGGAAATTGATTGCAAAGCCTACAAATTGATTCTCTAACCGTCACGTCTCGTGCTTCAAGTTTAGAAATTTTTCAGAAAACAAAACGAAAACGAAAAAACAATTCCATGCACATGCACATCATAATGTGTTCTCCATATGCCACAGCACATATAAGATATCACAGAGAATACAGAGTAAAATTTTGGGCTTGATAATTTTAGCTTTTCTTTCTTTTTCCTATCATATCTGTAAATAGAAAGACAAGCTTATGTATGTATTCAGTAAAATTTGAAAAATTTTGTTTCTTTGCAAAAAATTGCTCCAAATGGTCTCAAACGTGAAAAAACAAAACAAAGTATAAGTGTGTCTGTGTGTTTGTCGTACTTCTTAGCCGATTTAGCTGAAATTTAGTGTGTAGGCTTTTCTCAACAAACGTAAGGACAAGCTCGTTAATGGCCAAATCGGGCCACGGGGTCTGAGGGCCCATATACTAACTCACCAGAAATCTTGAGCTCTAATGATCGAAATGAGCTCAAATTTCGAGCGCAACAATGTTTTTTGGGCAGCAATTTTGGTAAATGGAAAGCTAATTTGGTAAAAGGGAAGCAATTTTTGAAAGTGGGCAGCAAAATTGTATTTACGGTAAGCATTTTTTTGTAAATGTTCAGTATTTTTTGTAAAAGGGATGTTAAATTTGGAAAGTGGGAAGCTAAAATTGTAATATGGGAAGCATATATTTTTACCAGTTTTTTCCCTTAAATGTTCAGCTATTTTTGTAAATGGGTCGCAAAGTAAATTGGGCAGCAAAT
>JXPH01007941.1:1060-27019 GCA_001014845.1 Mochlonyx cinctipes | reverse complement strand
AAACATATATTTAAAATAACTAAAAAAAACAACTATAAGCAAATATTATGAAATTGATATAAATATTATAAATAATTAATTGATNAAAATAACTAAAAAAAACAACTATAAGCAAATATTATGAAATTGATATAAATATTATAAATAATTAATTGATAAATAAAAAATGTTAAGTTTTTCATTATTGAATTATTATTATTATCAATTGGAGGGAACGTAAAGCCATTGAAAATTGAAAATAAAAAGAAAAATTTATACCAATAGTGTTTTATTTTATTTGTAGAGTTTAGTATCGTTAACAAAAATATTCAATTGAACACCTTAAAAGTTTGCCACAACCGCACACATAGGTCCGTTCGACCAACTCAACATATTAATTGAAATTTAATGAATTTGGGTTGACCAAAATTAAATAAAAAACATATTTTCCTTAAGGATTATAAAAGCTACAAAGACAAGAGTTGGCGCTTGAGTTCCTCCTAATTAAAAATAGTGTAGCACATGTTTGTATGGCTGAACTATAAACTTCTACCACTTTTGAAGTCAGAATTTAAGAGTTGTCGTATTTCCAGAGTTCTAAACTCAATGCTTCGTATATCGTGTAAGAGACAACCATGGATATAGACAGAGCATATGATAACTCAGGTCTTAATCCTCGTCACATAAGTCACCCAAACTTGATGGTGCAAGTCCGATACGATGCAAGTGGTAATTTAAGCAACAATGACCTGTTATCGCCCTCACCATCAGCATGCAAGTTTTGAATTTATCCAGATTTATTATAAACATAGCTCTCCTTACAGAGAGCTCCTGGAAAAACAACTTAAATGTGGTGCAACTCTCCAAAAAGAATTCCAGAATAAAGAAGGTTTATTTATTTTAACCAGACTTTTTCAGGTTTCGTAAGAAACTGATTTTGTCGTAGAAAGCTTCTGCATGGCATCCCTACATTGCAGCATCACTTTTGACACAAAGTTATAAAACAGCAGCACTTGAAGAGCTGTTGTACTGTCAGAATAAAATTCTATTCTGTGATTAACGAATCCCAACTCTGAGCATTTTCCTGCTCCAAGACGAACAGTACAGACTTTCCCTAAAAAAGTTGATTTTACAAAGGCTGGAGCATAGCAAAATACCCCAGTGCCAGCCTTAGAGTCACATAATGAACCATCAGTGAAAATGATTTCATTAGTTTTGAAAGGAATGGTATTATTATCATATTCCTTACGTTACGGAAAAACACACAGAATTTTCTGTCTGTCAATAAATTTACCATCCTAACGTCTATAGGAGCCAGTAAGATTGGTTCCTCTGACGTAATCCTATGCCAAACCTTACGATGACCCAATGACGAATAGCCAGAAAACTAACTTTAAATTATATTATGCCTGTGGGCAACCAATCTAGCTTCTTACTCCAAGAGAGACCTTAAATCTAATATCAATCCATTGTGATAGCAAATGTTGATCTAAATACTCTCGTCACCATCATTCCAAGACAACCAAGTCTCTAAAGATGGTAGAGTTGCAACTACACCATCTTCTCATTTGCCCTTTTGCCACCAAACTAGGCATTTGTATGCCAAAATTGGCTGAACAATCATGGTGTATCGCCAGTTGATATATTTGAGTAGTAACCCCCATTCTCCTTCACTAGACAAAGGGCATGCAAGTTTTCGTAATATGATACTAAATATGAGCATTTCTTGTTAGCTTATAATCAATAATTACTCCCAAATAATTGACTTGAGGAACTCTAAGAGTTCATTGATGAATTCAAGCTGAATAATTCCCTCGGAATTTCTATTTAATGGTCTGAAGCTCTTGGCCTCATTATATATTGGTCGGTCAAGCTTCGGAATAAAAGTAACATTAACCTCACGACTTGAGAATATACCCTTATTTTAGATTTTTTTTTGGAAAGTTCGACGGTGTATCCCCTTAAAAGCTTCTTTTCTGCCTAAGAAAAATTGTTCAAAATTTTGAGATCAATTGGTGAAGGTTTAGCAAGTGGTACGGCAGCCATAAACTCCGGGACCTGTTTTTTGATGTTTTGACAAGGACCAGGTTATTCAGAGCCTATGTATTATATGATTTTTCAATGCGTGATTCTTATTTGCTATTAAAATTTTGCTCAGTAAAAGTAAGGATGTGTATCGGCTAAATCAGTCTACGGGGACAAAAAGCTCCAAAAAACTCACTTTTTTCAGAAATCTCGATTTCTACTGACCTCCCGAGATTCGGGAAAAAGACCCGATTTTTATCTGCTGAGTATTCGGGTCTGATTTCCCCCAAGTTTCGGGTTATTTTTCCCAAATATCAGGGAAAATACCCGAAATTTGGGTAAAATCGTCCTGAATAATCAGCAGATGAAAAATAGGGTCTTTTTTCCCGAATCTTGAGAAATTTTTTTAAGTGCATACACCCATTCATTTCCTAGTTTCCTTCTCAACAGGGGTTTGAGTACAAAGGGCCAAAGTAGTGGTCAATGTGCAAGTATTGGACCTACGGCAAAGACTTGGGACTATAAGTTTAGACCTAGTCTTATGTATTTTTGAAACTTTCAAACACAGAGAAAAAATTTTCTGGGAAGGCTTAAGACTAAGACTACGTATACTTTTTTAGTATTTTATATTATTTATTATATCTTACGCTCAAATTTAGTTTTGAAAACTTCTGACAGAAGGAATATTTTGGAAAAGGTCTAAAACTAGGCCAACAAACATAAAGGCATAAAGTAAAAAAAAAATTCAGAGAGGCGCTATGCTGTGCAAACTTACATTGCTAGATATAGTGAAGGGGTAGACAAGAGAGGCTTGATGGGCTGATTAAAAAATAAAAACGGTCGAAAAAACTAAGAAAAATGGAATATTTTAACCAACTAATGTAGCGTCTATTTTTGCAGAGTCACTGAATAGGCGTATAGAATTGCACAGTAAATAACCACTCCATAAATAAATATCCAAAACTGAATTGAACTTAAAAGTCAAAAGAACAGAATGAGTACTCACTCGCATTTCTGTCAATCAATAATTAATTTAATTAATTACTTACCTTAAACTCGAATTAAATTGACTTTCAAAATAAACAATAAAATAATTGCAACACTACAGGGTTCGTCGCTTAAATCTCAAAAACAAGTCTTTTGTTCTGTTTACATTAAAAATACACAAAAGTTGTTTCAGACGATAAGCACATGTATTTATTATATATATATATTGCTATTTTACGACACATATTTAAAAAACCTGTTAAATCAGTATGTAAATTTTGCATCATATTTTGATTTTGATATCGATCGCGGAAAGAAAACAGTTCTGATTTAATTTTTGATCGAAAAACACCGTGAACTAAAATGAATTTAAATCGTGATTGTTTGAGTGAACATGACCGACAAGTTTTGGACTCTATTTTTGATCCAAACCAAATTGGGGGTGGAGGATTCCCGTATCCAGGAGATGAAGAATTGCCTGAAGAGTTGAAAGGTAAATAGAAGTGAAGGGTGTTTATAAAAACAGATTTTAATTAATTGCAATTTAGACGACGAAGAAGATATTGATAACGAAAATTTGAAATCCTCAAATTTGCTTGAAATAGAAGCTATAAAAGCGGCAGAAGGTAATGAGTATGAAAGGGCAATCATTTTGTTCACAAAATCGATAAATGCCGCCCCAGAACGACCTGCCCCGTGGAATAATCGGGCGCAAACACATCGTTTAATGGGGAACGCAAAAGGTACAATAATTTCTTTCATACATTTTGAACGCCATCTACTGTTTGGTGATTATACTTTTCAGACGCATTAGATGATTTGGAGCAAGCTTTAAAGCTTTCAAAGCAAAAAGGTAAAACAGCGTGCAGGGCATTTTGTCAACGGGGATTGTTGAGGAGGAAAGACAACAATTTGGATGCAGCACGAGCAGACTTTGAGGAAGCTGCAAAGCTAGGAAGTAAATTCGCGAAAACACAGGTGACACATTTATTCTGATTACTTTTTATCGCGGTCATAAATATTCTGTTTTCTTTTTATTTCAACGATAATTTATAGCTGGTCGAATTAAATCCTTATGCTGCTTTATGCAACCAAATGCTACGTGAGGTAATGAAAATTTGACTTGATGTGATGGGTGAAAATAAATGAAAAACTGCACTCCACTCGACACATTTAATTGATAAAACATACAATAATAAAATATTTTGCACATGCCGTTCGCTGATGCATTTTATGTTTTCATTTACATCGTAATCAAAATTAAATTGCAACTTTGTTGGAAATTATCATGTAAAACGACATTTTAATATTTTCCTCTTCCTTCAGACTTTTTTTGGGACATTGAAACGAAAGTGATATCGAAAATATTGATATTAAACAATTATTTGATCAAGTTGTGAGCTTTTAAGTAATTAAACGTTTTTTTCCTCTTCATCTTTTCGACATCAGGAAAATAAAAAATAAACAGAGAAGCTGATGGAATGGATCGAAAATCGAACGGCATGTTTTTCCTTCATTTTCATCATAATGACAGGTTTTATGAGCATAATTATACGCTTTATGATAAAATTATTAATTTTTCAATACAATTAAGAGTTTTGATCTTTTCCTCTGTTCGTTTTTCGTGCATATTTTCATATGTTACGTAAGGGAAGTATGCTTAATCAATTAAGTTCGACAAGAATTATCTACAACTGACGATGTTGATGTTATTGCCTCGTTTTTCCACCTGTACATTTCCGTGTGGAGGTAATGAGTTTTTTCCTCGTGCTTTCTTCATATGTGGATATGTAATGGGGTTGATGTTGAGAAAAAAGGAGGCAGTAGTGATGCATTCCTATCTTAACTCGAGGCGTTTTTTCATTATTATTAATTGCTTTCGCTATAATATGCTGATTGCTTTTACTTCTGGTTCATCAAAATCGATCACATCCATATGTCACTTATGTTAATTTCAATAAATATGACATCAATAATTCATGACAGCTGAGACACTTTTTTAAAAATGGATTCATAATTAAAAAATTTGATTGGTTACAATGCACAGTGGAATTTATAAAAAATTCTCAAAATACTTAAGACGCATATTTTTAGTTTTTTTGTGGATGGATGGATTCGGAGGGTGGGGTGTACAGTAGGAATTTGTACTGCCTCTCGTACGAAGGCCTCAAAGTGGGCCCATTGGCTTTTTGGTACACAAAATTCAAAATCTAAGATTGCCTTAACCAATTCCGGATCCATGAACGCATATGCATCAGGCATTTTTAGGAACCTTTTGGTTCTAATGATCGAAATGAGCTCAAGTTTAGAATATGAGCTTTAAGTTAAGTTCCTCAAACTTGATTCTAACAAAATTTGAGCCGAGAGTCTCAGGATCTGGTCACACATTGCTAACTTTTTTTAACTTTTCGCCTTATCCAACGGTGATGCTGAACTGCCTCTAAGAGCATAGGCCATCAATAAAAAAAAAATCACCATCTCGTACGTCTGAGTGTCATTTGCTTCAAGTTCCATATATTGTTAAACGAAGAGCTGACAGTTGGAGCTACCCAAGCGTTGGCTGCTACCTTGTGGGTTGTACACAATTGCTTGGTGACAAACTTATTCGGGACTGTTCCTCAGAGTGTGCCCAATCCAACCAAATTTTCTCCTACTTATCTCAAGATTGATATCCTTCTGTTCAGTTCTTTGCCCCAATTCTTCATTGGCCAAAAGATACGTAAGATTTTGCCAACACGACGGTTGACGAAGACTTGTAGTTTTCGTTTTATGTTCTCTGTAACAAGCCAGGTTTCACAACCATATAACAGTACAGTGAATACGCATGATCTAAATATGTTGTTTTTAATACTGGTGCTATCGATCGAAGAGCGCTAAACGATTAAGGACGATGAATGCGCCACGCCCTTTTTTAATCCTGGTTTCAACATCTTTAGCTGAACCACCATCTTCGCTAACAATACTCCCCAAATACTGGAATTGCGTTACACGCTTTATGGGATTGTTGGCGGGCATTAGAGGAGGATTTGAGTCTGCATTTATGCGCATTTCTTTCGTCTTGCTAACGTTGATTTTCAGCAGATACTCGTTCTAGGTCGTTCACTTTATGTTGCATGTCCACTAGCTTATGTGGCAGCTCACAAACAGCCTTTTCTAACACTCGAAATGTCTCTGTACTCTGCATTTGAAACCTTCATAACTCTTGCGTATCAGGGATATGATTTTTACACCCAAATTTTTCAATTCAGCCCATATGCATTCTTTATCTAAGGAGTCGAATGCTTTTTCATAATCGAGGAACAGGAGATACAATGGGGAGCGTGATAATGTGTGGGGTGATAATTTGAAAGGGGTTCATTTGATCGATGCAGGACTTCTGGGCTCTGAAACCTGCCTATTCAGGACGAAGCAATGTGTCTATCTTTTCTACTATAAGATTCAGAATTATCCTATAAAACACTTTCATTTCTACACAAAGGATATTAATGCCACGCCAATTGTTACAGTCAGTCAAATCTTCTTTCTTTGGCAATATGTATTACAATAATGCCCTCTTGCCAGTCCTGGGGAAATGATTCTTACTCCCAAATTTTCTGAAAAAGTGTATTAAGTGCCACCGCAATGAGGTTAATACCCGCTTTCAAGACCTCAGCAGTGATATTATCTACCCCAGCGCTTTCCCATTCTTTAAAAATTGGATGGAAGCAATGATCTTGGTTAATGTAGGTGGACCTATTCTAATCGGAAGCTATCTCGTTGCCCTCACTTCCAGTATTTCAACTCCATCTTTTTGCAGGTCAGCACTTCTGAAAATTGATTTTCATTCGGCATGCCTGAACATAGCATCAGGTGACTTTTTAACATCGTCATATGACCACATTGGTTCCAGCGTACCTCACTCATACCCATTAGTTAAAATTTGAATTTTTCTAATATATTGCTTGCTTGTGCTAATTTTCCTACTTGATATAGCGTTTGAACAATCCATGTACCAAACTGAAACCTTTTACGTTTTCCAAGGGTCCATCGAATATCCGGTCCGGTTTTTCCTTATTGACTTTTAGGAATAATATAATCTCGGAAAGCAATCAGTGGTTTCCAAAGTTTGATGGTGGGTCTGCAACCTGAGCCCACAAACATGCATACTTGAAGGAAACGGAACATGGTAACAGATCCGCAAGGCGTAAACGCCATACGAGAAGGCTACATCACCGACTTTCTGAGGAGAGGCTAGTTATTATGGTATTATCTCTCGAACGAGCGTCGTAACTATATTATTTTTTTGTTCCAGAGTTCATCACTCAGCTATTCGCGAATCCCGTGGTCACTCCTACGCTACAAGAATTTTCAAAAATTTCGTGTTCTAATTATCGGCATAAGCTTGAATTTGGAATATAAGCTGGTGGTAAGTACCCAAAAACAGTTCTTATTGTAAATTGCAGATAATACCATCTGTTCCTGGTGCATTCAAATACCAGACTTTCTTGAATAACTCTTAACATTTGCAGTTATGATATTTTTTAATTTAAAACCGAGTTTCCGTAGTAAAAATCTATCAAAATAACAGATATATAACTCCGAACAGGATTGAGTAAGTTGCTGGACAGAAAAGTTTATAGAGTTAAGATATTGATGAAGATGGTTTTTACATAAAAGACGTAATTTAATTTAATATTCTAATATAATATCTAGTGCCAGGGTACCAAAATTTGAAGAGATAATTTCTTCTAATATTCTAATAATACACAACAACAAATATTAAAAGGGAAGTGCGGTTTTTCATCAGTTTTTTATAAAATGTAGTAACACAGCAGATACAAATTTATAACAAACAAAAGACTTGTTGAATATTTAAGTGACGAACCTCAATTATGTTAACGAATAACAAATAATGTTGATTGCACTTGCACGCATTACATCACTTTATTTCAAAATATAATAAAATACAATAAATGGATGCATTTCCTACCCATTTGTCATTTATTTTCTTTCTTTTTTTCTTAATTTGCCTTCTTGCGGAAACATCGATTAAATTTTGCTATCCACCCAGTAATTAGATTAAAAATAATAAAATCAAATAATTGCGTTTCCCAATTGCTCACCAAAAATATATTCAAATTGAACAATGAATAAAAGATGAAAAAGGAAAAGAAAAAAATGTTTACACGGTCAGTTGTTCGTTCGAATAAGGCGCGTGCCCCACAGTCGACAACGATCGACATGTGTGAAACGGACCTTTTTATACAGATAATAAAATAAAATAAAAAATAAGGCAAAAGAAGAATACGAAAAAAAAATCTTCGAGGTCCCTGACATTCAGTTCAATCAGACTGCAACCAGTTCCATATATTTTGTATTTTAGTAGGATTTATTATACGAACCGGGAATAAAGGAGAGTAAGCTAATAAGGAGAATTTAAGAAATAATAAATTGGGGGAAGATTTTATAATTATTTTGAGCTTTTGTTCTTCTTCAGTATGAAATTTCAACTCCTAATTGTTATTTTTATTTTTATTTTTATTTTTATTTTTAGGTTATGTTAATCATTATTTTTATATTTATTTTTATTATAGGGGAAAGGGTGGATAGTTCGAGATGTGTGCGGGGTTTTTGGGATTCTTGAGTATGTTGTCAGATATTGATAAACTTGTTAGGGCAGTTTATGGACTTATATCTTACACAGATAATTCTGAAAACTAAAATTGTATGTCCTTTCATCAAATCCAGCCCCAGTGTATCCACTATTAACTTTAGTTGAAGCTTTGAACTGTTAGTTTTAGTACAATTTTTAAACTTTGTCAGAAGTGTCTGGGTATAGAGCTGAACTGATCACTGTCATAGAAACGACTTATTTTAGTTCACATAACCGAATTTATATTTTTACTTCTTTGAACTATTTATTTTAGTTCTTTTCCTCAAAGAACGAGTTCCCTCTCAAGAACTATTATGTTCTAAAAAATATAACTAAGAATATCGTTTCTGAAATTTGCTGTGTACTTACGTACTCACATACTTACTATACTTACTTACTTACTTACTTACTTACTTACTTACTTACTTACTTACTTACTTACTTACTTATTAAACTTACTCACTTTTTTACTTACTTACTTACTAAACTTACTTACTTACTTATACACTGAAAAAAATACATTTCAAAAACATTTCAAATTTGAACGAATTCCCATTTAACCCATTTAACTTTTTTTCAAATGGAAAACATTTCAAATTGAAATGATTTCTAAATGTTTTTAAAAAAAAATTTAAATGGATTTCATTATTAAGTGTTTTTAAGTGTTTTTAAGTGCTTTTAAGTGTTTTTAAGTGTTTTTAAGTGTTTTTAAGTGTTTTTAAATGGATCTATTTCAAAAACATGTAAGGTTTAAATGATTTTTAAATGTTTTATAAATGAATCCATTTAAAAACACTTAAAAAAACACTTAATAATAAAATCCACCTAAAAAACCTTTGAAAAAAAAAATTAAATGGGTTGAATGGGAATTCGCTTAAATATGAATTTTTGTTCAGTATATCTAGTTGGTATTACCTATGCGTATACACAAAAGTGACAGCAGAGTTTAATGCAGTTGCAACATAACAAAATTACTTTTCTATGGCATAGCAACGCAATATGCTATGATGAAAAATTATATTGAAATCTGAGTGCGGTCAGCAGACAACCCCTAATTTTATGTTGCCATAACGAAACATTATGTCGTGGAGATGTAATGTTACGTTACCAGTGGATCTTCTTTCTGAGTGATGGCCGGTCGTACTTAGGGGCCAATAAAGAAGTACAATTTTCTTCCATAAAACCAGTGCAGCGTAAACGCAGCAAAATGGTTAACTTTTTTTTCTACCATCATATTTGTAAATAGAAAAGAAAATTTTATCCATTCAGTAAAATTTTACAAAATTAGGTTCCACGGAAAAGTTGCAAAAAGAGTTCCAAAAGATCTAAAACGTGGAAAATACAACAAAAAAATGTATGTATGAGCCTGTGTGTGAGTCTGCATTTTCGAAGAATCAAGTAATCCTCAAACACTTGGGCTGAAATTGTTTGTGGAGGCTTTTCTCAACAAAAGTAAGGACGAGTTCATTAATGCGCCGAATTGGGCAACGGAATTTAAGGGTCCCCCATACAAAATCCAAGAATTTTCCAGAAGTCTTGAGTTCTAATGATCGGAATGAGCTCAAATTTGGGATATAATCTTTGGTAAGTATCCAAAAACAGTTCCTAAAAAAACTTCGACCCTAGGACATTGTGATCAGTTACATCCAAAATTCTTCAGTTTATAATAATTCTTCTTATAGGGATCGTAATAAGCTCATCTTTAAAACGTAAGCTTTTATATAAACATAAACATCCAAGGGCTCCTATATATCATAAGTTTCCAATTTTTTTTAGTTTTAGTGATCTCAATGAGTTAAGTTTTGAAACATAACATTTTGGTAAGTATCCAAGAGCAGTGACTAAAAAAAAATTTGCGCTGGTACATCGGAATCTGAGGGCACTTATGTACCAGGTATTTCCAAAATTCCAGAGTTCTAGTGAGATCGAAGTGAGCTCAAATTTGGAATAAAACTTCTGGTAAGTTCTCAACAACAATTCTTACGCCAAATTTGGGATAATATTATCCATTTCTGGTGTTTTCAATAACCAAACTTTCTTGGATGAGTCTCTAAGTATTTTGCAGATTCTTTTGACCAAATCTAAATCAACTTTCTATCATACAATATACAATAAATGACAAAAGCTATATCAGTATTCTCGGAAAGAAAATGTCAATTTAAAAACCAGATAGATGAATTTGAAAGAATCTTAGAATTCAATTGCATGCTTCAAGTGGTGAAAAATTATCTAAATAACAAAGATAGCCACATATTCCCCTACGATATAAAAGGAGGGTAGAATGCTATCAGATTTACATAACGAGCTTTTAATCGTACCAACATATTTTTCCGAAATTACATTGTTGCAACAAAATTGCAGTCAACCTTAATCATCCCGTCAGCAACACCGTCAAAAAACATGATTGGAAGATTTTAACTTATGATTTAAACAATCGATTTCTTACGAATCTCTTTCGCCACCATATGTTGCCTTTTTCCATTCCAAAGTGTTTCCAGTGTGGTTGATTAGTGAAAATAAAAAAGTGTCTAAGCATATGTGGATACAATCTGGAAATTATGATTCTCTCTCCGTCTCCCCATACTATATTATACATGTAAAAGAGCATCACATGTTTGATTCGGAAGGAACTCGGAATTTCGGAACAATAAAAAAGTGTTTATAAATCTCATCAAAAACAAATAAAATTCTGGTTTCTCTCAAATTGGTAACATCTGAGGAATGATAAAATATTTGGGATGTTAGTAAATCGATTTTATTTTAGGTTTTTATTTTTATTTTCTTCTCATTTTAATTCGTCAGATTGATTTAAAAGATAATAAATTTATATGTTAAGAGTTTTTTAATAATCGGAGAGAGTTTCCTTTCTATATCATATGGTTTAATTATTATTTGGGGATAAAGCATATGATTATGGAGTTATAGGATAGGGAGAGGAAGAAATGTATTTGTAATCCAGTTTTTGACGCTGCAATATAGGGAAAATGTGTATGATTTGAGAAGACAAAGCGAAGCGTTATTTGAAGCATAATATTAATGACATCATCTTATCCTGTTAGATCACCGGGAGCATAGGACATGCACTTAGTATCACAGTTACCTGTTTTCCCTCTACTTTCCACTTCACTTCTATATAATCTATTTTCACCACTTACCTCATGTCAAATGATTGCAGTACCTTCCAGAGTAGAAACGCTTTTCAGTATAGAGAAACACTATATTGAAGGCAAATGTTATACTCATCTTACTCTCACGATGTCTAGTTTACCAAATTTGTTTGGGTTTGAAGCTCTCAAAGTCAGGGGACTAAATAATATTGGTAAAATTGATAAGAATCCCAAATTTACTACTTTTAATTAAAATAATGAAAACATTGCATTCACAAGCTACAGTCAGTCCTAGGAGACAGATGTTTACAGCCTTCTCCTGGGAAACTGGGATGAGCGTGCAAATATCTTGTTCTCATTAGATAGAAACAGCTGGTCTTCTGCGTGGACGTAGCTTGTGAATGCAATGTTTTCTTTATTTTAAATTATTATTGTGGTACATTCCACAGCCAAAATAAATGAAACCTTTGTATGTACTTTTAATTAAATTTAACACTTAACAATCTTATCTCTAACACTCCCAAAAAAATCTAAACCATTAAAATTTTAAAAAATTAGTATCATTTTTGATAAATGATAAATTACGAATTTTGAATGAAGCACCAATTTCAAAGTGATGAACATCTAACACCTAATAGCTGCTCCATAATATATTCTATCATTTCTAATCTTGAAATTGACTGGTCAAAGCCCATCAGAATATAGAGTAATTAACAGTAAGTAACGCAATGCATGATAGCGACTTCCTACATTTGAAAATTTTGACAGCCATGATTTTCATTGCATTATTTTTTGAAGGGTGGTTCAAATCGCCATCTTTGTCCTGGCCTATGGGCGTTGTTGTCGTCATCGTTAATTACTCTATTATCAATTATCTCCATTTATTACTCTACGTCAGACTTTCAAATGATAACTGCGCCTCGCAGTGACGTTAGAAGAGAAATACTATGTTCTGCACAAATGTTCAAGTTCTAGACTGCTCAAGAAAGAAATAAGATCTTGCACTGCCTCCATGGCAAAGAAACAAAGTCTAGACAACAATTCTCTAGAACATTGTTTTGTCCAAAACTAAAGGAAAAAATTTACAGAAATTTAGGACTGTTTTTTTTTTCAATTTGGACATACTGTGCACTGCAGTGACGTAAAATGCACCATTTTTTGCCAGACTGTATTTATTTTCTGCGTAAAATCATGATCAACCTGTACAAAGTTGGTTAGAGGCGCCACGAACACACACTGAAAGAATCTACTAAATTTGTTATTAGAAATCTACACTCTGTAACAAAGGCCTAAAAGTGGACCCATTATGCTCAACCCCCAACCTCATTAATCCAATAGTGCAAGTAGAGAAAAAGAAGAAGGGGTTTTTAGGGTTTTGGTAGGTAACCAACTTTTAAAAGTCAGAATTGATAGATTCGGTACGATGATTCAGGAAATGTACATCTGCCAATCCAAATCAATTCCAAAATGATCACAACACGCCATCATAAATGGTGATTTTAACTCTAATGCTTCTAATACGCTCGAATCGTGCACAAATACCCATCCTGTCAGAAAAAGGGGGGGTTGATGAAATCTGAATCATTAAACACTAGTTTATTACCCCTCAAAATTTGAGTAGGTGTGTAGTAATCCAAGCATTCAATATTTTTACAAAAAAGAGAGACTAAAAGGTCCATTTATGCTTCGATACTTAAATGCCTTGCAATTATCTTTGAATTGATACCATAGAAAGGCAGCTAAAAGAACTTTCTGTATGAATATACTTTTTCTGATTTTACATTTGAATTTTGATACCATGATAAAAAACCATCGCACCATTTTCAGCAAAGTTATAAAGGGAGCACGACCATTACAGATAAAAAACGTAGGACACCACAAAATGGATTATGTAGCTTTTCTTTCATATTTATTGCATATTTTGTAATAGGAAGTAGATTAAGACTTCGACAAAGATGATATGTACAAATTTTGAAGAGGATCGGAAAAGTATTTCGAGAGTCAACCAAGAAATTCTGGTAATGGAAGCACCAGGAATAATATTATCCCAAATTTAGCAGAGGAACTTTTCTTCGGCACTTGCAAAAGCTTTTATCCCAAATAAGAGCTCATTCCGATCACTAGATCTCAATAATTCTGAAAGTGGCAGGTACGTGGGAGCTCATTCCGATCATGAGAACTCAAGAAATCTTAAAGTTCTTGATACCTAGGAGCCCCCAGATCCAGATGTCAAACTTTTTTGGGAACAGTTCCTGGATACTTACCAAAAGATTATATTGTGAATTTGAGCGCATCCGATCACTAGAACTCAAGATGTCTAGAAATTCCTGGTATAAATGAGCCGTCAGATCCAAATGTCCTAGAGTCTAGCTTTTTTAGGAACTGTTCTTGGACACATACCACAAGATTATGTTACAAATTTGAGCTCATTCTGATCACGAGAACTCAATATTTCTGGAAGCCCTTGTTACATAGGTGCCCATAGATTCCGATGTCCTAGTATCAGACTTTATTAAAACCTGTTCTTGGGTGCTTACGCAAGACTATGTTTCAAATTTGAGCTCAATCCGATCATTAGCACTCAACATTTCTGAAAAATTCCGGTCAGTTTATATGGGGGCCCCAGACTCCGTAGCTCGATTTGGCTCATCAACAAACTCGTCTTTACTTTTGTTGAGAATAGCCTCCAAACAAAATTTCAGCCGACTGAGAATTATGTGAGTTATCAGGACACAGACACACGGCGACAGAAAGACACACACACACAGACTTTTTTTTGTTTTTTTCCACGTTTGAACGAAATGCTAAAAGAGCAAAATTTTGATTTTTTTAGGTTATTTATTCGTTATTCCTTTTAGCTTTTCTTTCTTTCTCCCATCATATCTATAGATAGAAAGCATTCAGTAAAATTTGAAAATTTTTAATGAGCCAAATCAAACCTATGGGTCCCGTCCAAACTCACCAGAATTTTCCAGAAATTTTGAGTTCCTTATCGTTCTTAATCGTATATAACACTCTTCGATCTTTAGCACCAGAACTAAAATCAACATATTTAGATCATGCGTACTGTCCGTATAGTTATATGTTTGTGAGACCTGGCTCGTCTCACAGGACATAAAACGAAAAATACAAGTCTTCGTCAACCGTTGTCTTCGCAAAATCTTAGGTATCTTTTGGCCACATTACAAATGAAGAATTGCGACAACGAACTGAACAGAACGATATCAATCTTGAAATAAGTAGGAGAAAATTTTGGAAAAGTCCCGAAGAAATTTGCTTAGGTAGTTCAAAGTGGCAGCTCTTCGTTTACCAATTTAAAGAAATTGTAGCAAATGGCACTCTGACGCACGAGATTGCGATTTTTCGAAGACGACTTACAACTCTCTTACAAGCAGTTCAGCATCACCGTTGCCGTTGGATAAGGCGAAAAGTAAAGTAAGTAAGTACAACAAGTTTCACCTGCCTATAGCAAACTGTCAAATTCTGTATCGGTTTGCTTTCATATGCCTTTTGCAATGGAATCAGCTCACCAGTCGTTAAATTTTTGTGTTATTAGCTCATTTTGGTCTTTGGGGGAACCTTTTTCAAGATGCTGCAGCCCCTTCATTGCAAAAACCTCAATGTATTCTTTCATAAATTCATTTCATTAAATACGCACCCAAAAATTAAATCACAAGAAATGAAGCATAAAATTACTTATACATAATATCATAAAATCGATTAAAATACTCTCTTTTTTACGATGTTCGATAAATTTCAATTATTCTCATACACAACATCGAACTGAGCACCTTCATTTCGACTTAATTGATCATTCATCGTTGTGACTCAACAGCATAAATAAATATGCTGCCGTATTGAATATGATTATGCTGACATGTACTTGGTGAACGTACACGAGAAATGTCGCTCTCTTGTCGATGTCAAGAAGAAAGTTTATGAATTAATAATATTTTAATCGAAATTATAAATCACTGGTCAATCTGGTTGCAGTTTTGTGAGTAATTTATTATATGAATAATATTTTTGTATATTTTCTTTTTCAATAAAAACATTCAATTAAATTTTGGAAAAGCAGGAGGTATTTGTGTTAGCGGGACATTGAAACGAAGTTTCCGGGATGATTTTGATGGATTGGAAAAAAGTATTGTAGGAAGATTGTTGGGTGGTTTTGACTTTTTATCGTGTATAATTTGAAGTAAATTCTGACATATTTTTTATGTAAATTGTCAAACGATATTTAAAATTAACCCCCCAAACGGTCAAAAAGAGAATGAATTTTTTTTAAAGTACCTAAATATTTGCAGAGAAGTGACAAAGATCTATAATGTTATAATAAGAGGGCTCATCTGAAGTAATGTCTCTTTAGGTCAAAAGATGCTTGTTACTTAATTTAGCTACTGGTTCTAAAAACCTAAAGAAGCCAAATCAATTCGGGCCTTGTTTGGGGTTCAGAAAGTGATCGGTAGATGGTGAAGTCAAAAGAAAATCGTAGCGATCTTCTTCTTATCCAAATTTATGCCGATCCCATTCATGAAATAATGCAAAATATATCAAGAACACAACCAACCCAATTAACTCCCAGGTCATTGATGAAAATTTATAGCCCGCAATAAATTATTATTTTATTTTATCTTTCGATCAAATTTCAAAATGTTTTGAATTTTTGGCACACTTACACTCACCCATTGAATTTTTAATCATTTTGTGGCTTCGGGCTGCTTCCAAAAAAAATACAAATTTTCGTATACGAAAAGACCGAAAAATGCTTTTGTGCAAAAGTCAATAACATTTAATGGCTGCAAACAATTATTGTTTATTATCTCAAATCACAGCTTTTCTTGCTCTCTTTCAACTTGATATTGTTATTAAATATTTTTCTTTATTTTTTACGCTTCTTTCCATCGATCGACTCGGCTCAATCGTTTACGTAATCGTATAAAATGCAGCTTGCGTTTTAGTTTCGCTAGTCATCGTGATCTCCAACATGATCACCCTCGCTAAATCGTTTCCTTTTTTTCAAAAATATAATAAAAACCAACACAATTATGGAGCTATAATTAAATTTTGATGCTCACATATGTTTGATCAATGATCATTTTATGATAAAATCAATCAATGGTTCCTCTTTTCTTATATACAACACATCATTCATGTTTTTCCTCTACTTTTTTTAGATGAGTGTCGGCTAGACAGATCACTTTTACTATTATTTCGCTTATTTTCACTTTTATAAAAATTCAATCCTCGTACAAATTTAGAATCTCCCCTCAACAAAAATACTTTGTTATATGGCGTAACGCATATGGTGTCTGCTGAAAAAATATAACAGAAAAAATGCCTGTTTTATATGAAAATATTTTGACTTTTCACATTCATGTGCTGTGATACGTTAAAATTGTAAATTAATATTTTAAGACTGGGTGTAAAATACCTATAAATATAAATTGGAACGTGTGTCATTTGATGGGTCGTTGGGTAATGTAATTTAATTCTAATTAAAATTAAAATTAAAATATTTTTTATGATTTTACTTTTTTTTCATTTCATTTTTGTTCCTTCATTGTTCGTACGACAAGCTATCCCCCCTC
Organism: Mochlonyx cinctipes; assembly: GCA_001014845.1. Taxonomy (NCBI): domain Eukaryota; kingdom Metazoa; phylum Arthropoda; class Insecta; order Diptera; family Chaoboridae; genus Mochlonyx; species Mochlonyx cinctipes. Next base: position 9,698 of record JXPH01007941.1, on the reverse strand, counting down.
TATCATGATCGTTCCATAATGAGGTTTTTAGTTTACAAGCCATGAGAGGAATAGATGGTTTGGGGGGTGAGTTGTGCTACGGGACTTTGCGCTGCCTCTTGAACGAAGATTTCAAAGCGGGCCCATTGTGCCCAACCCCTGAGAAAAATCTTGCAACGAACAAAATTTAAGAGTAAATTTACCTGTATATCGGTGTATCCAGAATTTCAACCGATATACAGGTGAATTTACCTTTATTTTACTGTGCAATGCTCACCAACAACACCATAGAGACAATAACGACCCCTCCTAAGCTTATAAAAGTAAGATGCTATAGCAATCTCAACAAAATCAGTTANAAGATTTCAAAGCGGGCCCATTGTGCCCAACCCCTGAGAAAAATCTTGCAACGAACAAAATTTAAGAGTAAATTTACCTGTATATCGGTGTATCCAGAATTTCAACCGATATACAGGTGAATTTACCTTTATTTTACTGTGCAATGCTCACCAACAACACCATAGAGACAATAACGACCCCTCCTAAGCTTATAAAAGTAAGATGCTATAGCAATCTCAACAAAATCAGTTATATTGATTGGATCCCCTTTTATTCTTCTACTAGTTCTGCAGAAAAAGCATTGTTTCTAAATAACACACTTACATAATGCACATGCTTCAGTGCATACAATACGTGCAGCGGATGAGGGTCATCCCTGGTTTAATGTCAGGCTCGAAAATCTACACAACATAAAAATGAATGCCTATTCTATATGGCGTCAAAATTGAGATAGGAAATAGGATGATACTGACCATAACTGGGCTGTGTATCAACAAACTAAATGCCGATCCAGAGATGAAGACTTCAGAGTGCAGCAGAACTTAGGTGTGAGAGCAATTAATGCTGAGCAACCAAGCAAAATCCTGCCGTCCCAATCATTTGATGCTGAAGCACTCAACAAACATTTTGCTAATAGGCCCACTCAACCAGGAATCACCCGGGATGAAATCTTAGCATTTCCACCTGATAACCACAACTCCTTTTCAAGAATCAGCGTTGATGATGTTATTTTGGCAATAGTCTCAATAACGTTTAATGCTAGAGGTACGGATGGCTTCCAAATCAAGTTTCTGAAATATCTTCTTCCAAATATTGTACTTATGCTCGTCGATGTTTTCAATACAATTATAGGCACGAGTCATTTCCCGTCAATTTGAAAAACCTCGATTATGATCCCTACTCCTAAATATCAAACTCCTTCTCATACCAAAGACTTTCGACCCATTTGTATAGTCCCGGTGGTTTCTAAGATTCTTGAGAAAATCGTTTTAGAACAAATTACTGATTTTATTGAGAATAGCAGACTATTAAATAAGTTATAATCGGACTTTCGCAGGAAACACAGCACCACGATGGCTCTGGCTAAGATCGTACAGGACATTAAAGAAGCGTTCGACAAGGATGAAGTGACGCTCTCAGTGATAATTGATTTTAACCAGGCCTTCAATATGCTGAATTATCGCACCCTTATGTGGAAGCTGTATCATAAGTCTGACTTCTCTTACATGGCATGTCTTCTTATTTACTCCTTTCTGCCTTTAAGAGCGCAAAAAGTGCTACTGGATTATGAATTTTCTAGTACTAGAACTTTTGAATCAGGATCACTTCAGGGATCATGCTTGAGTGCTCTTCTATTCAATATTTCAATTGATGACATTCACAAGAAGGAAGCATACTTACGCAGATGAACATCAAATTTATAGGTCCTGTACAAACGAAGACCTTCCTCGAATAACTGTCAACATGAATAGGAATTTGAGAAGTATAGTTAGATCGTCTCGTCATAACTTCATGATACCTAATGCGCTCAAGACTCAGGTAATACTGTTCTCAAAGGATGACATACCTAATCCCCCTGACATACTCTTGATCTGATGGGACATTGATCTCATATAGTGATACTGTCATGAATCTGGGACTCCAAATAAGCAAGAACCTTAATGGGATGAACTCTATCTGTAGAAGGGTACAGTATAAATTACGCCAGCTCCACTTAAACTCGAAAATAATCCCAAAGGACTCGAAACTAGTTCTGGCTAGGTCTGTACCACTCCCCATTTTTCTGTATATTTTTCCCTTCTATTCCAAGGTATCACATGAACAGACTGAAAAAATATTTAAACTCTTGCCTCCGTTTTATATATAATCTTAAGAAATTTGACCATATCAGTCCTTTTGTCAATAATATTATAGGATGTAATCTAGAGACCTACTACAGACATCGCCTTCTCTGCTTTATGTACAAAATTCATCGGTCCATCCTTCCAAAATATGTTGTTGACCTGGGCAGTTCCCTTCAGTCGAATAGAACGCTTAATATTCGGGCTACAGACAGGAACTCTCAAATCATGCATAGATCTACTTTGGACCACTCTCTTGAACTCGTTATCGAATGCAGAATGCCATATTTTCGCTCAGAGCAAATCTATTTGGTTTGAATAATTTGTAAACAGATATGTGTTGTCAGACGGCTGTATTCACTAGCACCGATTACATAAGTTGAAGGCTGATCTCATATGGAATTACTGCTTCTTCCGCTCATGTTGGTGCTGTTGGTGTTGGAGCATATAGTCGAGAGTATTTGTGATAAATGAGCTAGAAGCAAAAACCCTGGAAAGGCAAAATATTTGATAACACTATTATAATTAAATATATAAAATTTTTATTACAGAGGCTGTATAGTACAGTGTCGGTGATGGGCCTCTGATATTTTTCAGTATGTGATTGGCTATCCTTCATATGTAGGGTGGGATCAGCTGCTTGTAGCGGTTCTGTGCTGTATAAAGCCTCTGTAGTTTCTTAGTTAAGTTAGAATTAATTATATAAAGTACTACAACTGTATTATATTGCATGGTCTAATAACTGGTAAATAGATAACCGGCTAGTCTTGTTCAATAAAGATACTATTATTATAATTATTAAAAAGCAATTCCAGCATCTGAAGAGTATTGTTAATGACGACAGCGGTTCAGCAAAAGATGTTGAAACTAGGATTAAAAAAGGGCGTTGTGCATTCATCGTCCTTAATCGTATTTGGTGCTCTTCGATCTTTAGCACCAGAACTAAAATCAACATATTCAGACCATGCCTACTGTCTGTACTGTTATATGGTTGTGAGACTTGGCTCGTTACAGAGGACATAAAACAAAAAATAGGAGTCTTCGTCAACCGTTGTCTCAACAAAATCTTCCGTATCTTTTGGTCACACCGTATTACCAATAAAGAATTGTGGCAAAGAATAGAGCAAAAGGATATTAATTTTGAGATAAGTTGAAAAAAAATTGTTGGATTGGGCAAACACTCAGAAAAGTTCCGCAGAAGTTTGTAACCAACCATTTGTGGCAACCCACAAGATATCAGAAGAATAGGACGACCGAGACATCTGGCGTCACGGAAGCTAATGCTTTGGTATATCACAGTGGCAGCTCTTCGTTTAACAATAAATGGGATTTGTAGCAAATGGCACTCCGAGGTATAAGAAATGGTAGCATTTTATTGATGGAATTCGCTCTTAGAGGCATTTCGACATCAGTTGGAAAAGTAAAGAAGCTCTTTTGGTTTAGCAGCAATAATCTTGCAAAGTCAAAATACTTGGAGTATGTTTCAAATAGCCTACTTACAGTGTATTGATTTACATAAAAAGAACAAAAATTATCACAGGCGCAGCATTTGAACGAAGTAAATGTTTTTTTCAATATTCTTAAGTTCAGGTTTGGGTCCGATTGGATGTTTTGGGTTTCTGGAAAATTGTATATGTTATGCAACCAAAAATTCAAGATTTGCCTCACAAATTAAGTAATATTATATTCAGCTTTATTCATTTCGCGATGAAAGATTTAGAGTGCCAAAATCAAAAGACTTCAACGCTTATTTCAAGCGACGAACCTTAAAATCCGTTCCATTCTCTCAATTTTTATCATTTCCGATCTAATTTAACATGTCATAAAAAAGAGTTAACAATATTTTGTTAACATTGTGGAATAATTTTGAGTTGTATTATTCTTCCTATTTGATATTGATAAAACGTCGTCTTGTTTGTTCTCAAATATAAAAAAGTTTATCTCATTCTTTTACTGCTGTTGGCTGCTGCGTTTGGAATATTTGTTTTCATCATGTTAATATTGTTTGCTTTTTACTCTTGTATCCTCCTCCTACTACAGACTATGGATATAAATACGATTTTATTTTATTTAATTGTTCAAATAATGTAACATCTCATAACAATTCGTAACAACAAGCAAAGTACAAACAATTCCTTTTATTTTTATTTTTTTAACTAAACTACTGTTGATTTTTCTCTCTTTTATTTTCATGGTTAGTTAATGTATGTATTCAATTGTTATTATGTCGTTTATTCTGTAAATGAACTAAGTGCTCTTCAGGATAAAAACACTAAATTGTCGTTTATGTTCTGAAAAACATCAGAAATCTTGAAGCAATTTTTGTTTCTTTCTCCAATTTGATTCAAAATAGAAATGGAAATATTGGATAAACCCAAGTTCTTTTTTCTTAGAAAAAATAATAATAATAAGACTAATACGTAATTATGTTTATGAGATAAAACTGAAATTAATTGAGTTGATAGTAGTATAATTTAGTGTCATGATATAATAAATTAGCGTCTATCGATTCAATTGTTATGCATTTTGCTTTTAAAACGTATTTTGCTATTGTTTAATCTTGCTATTTTTGCTTTCTTTAAGTGGAATTGTATTGTTTCTGTTTTGATTTAAGCCATTTGCTATATTTGGAGTATACTGAAATGCAATTCAATGTTATCTACTGGTAAATTACTAGAAATATTATGATTGAGCAACAGAACACCCATGAGTGGATTTAGAATCGCGTAATATTACCAAACAAAATAAAAAGTAAACGGATTAAATGAAAGGTATCAACCAACCAAACAAACAAGGAACTCTTTACTCAAAAAAGGCAAAACTTCGGGAAAATCTACCTACTTTTTAGCCCTAGAAAAGATCATAAAACGGGTTCGACTTATATGAGCTCTAATTTAGGGTATATTACTGCTGAGATCCTGAAGACGGATATTAATTTCGTTACGCAGACACTTCATCCTCTTTTTCTGAAAATATGGGAGCAAGACCAAAGCAAGAAGACATTATTGTGAAATTGCCGAAAGAAGGAGATCTGACTGATTAAAACCACCCACTCGTCTATGTCATGATGAAAGTGTTTTTTACGATAATTTGGGACTGCATAATTAATCCAACCAGATCCAAATTACATTATTTGAAATAATCGTATTCTACAGAAAAAACTCACAAGCTCCACCCGGGAACTTACAGCCCGGACCCCCACTGTCTAGTCATAGAGCATGTTCTATGACCACGATCTACCAATAACGCTACTAAGGTGTCTCAAAAAAAAGCTAGATAGTTCAGCATCACTATTGGATGCGGCGATAAGTAAGGCAGTAATAATTCATGGTTCAATACGCTCTTGACGACCGGGTGGTTGAGTGGTTAGCATACTAGCCTATCATCCACTAGGTTCCGGGTTCGATTCCCGTAGCTGCTACTGTGTTTAATTGAATAAGAATGTTGATTTTAAGTTTTTAATAAATCTGTATAGGCCTGATTAATATATATTATTATTATCAGTACACTCAGATGAATGGTTTCACCTAGCTTAGCAAAGAAAGACTCGCAAGCACCTAGAAAACATATGTGTAAAAATAAATAAAATTTTACCAAAGGTCAACAATCTCAAATTGAAAAGTCGCGATAATAATGATCAGCGGTGCCAGATCCAGACATTTGCTCAATATTCAATTTGGGTTATCTCTACCGTTTTTCGAGATCATTCTTTCACATTTATAGTAAATATTTGTTTCAAGAATACCTATCAAAAGTACAAATTTCAAAGGTTAATCTTAAAACCTGGGTGAGATAATCCAGATTTCAAATTGAGCAAATGTCTGGATATGGCATCGCTGATAATGATAAAGACAACAGAAATTAGTAGTATTGTGTCTCCATAAGGGCACTAAAAACATTTCTTCGTTATAAATATGATTATGATCATATTTATAACAAATAAATGTTTTGACATGTTCTGACATACAAGTCAGAGTATTATAACATAATACTACAGGCATGAAGTAAGAGGTTTTAAAATATTTTCAATGTTCGATTAGCGTTGTATTTTGTTTTCAGGGGAATGCATAATACATATGTTTGACATATAAATATTATATAATGAATGTATCGAATTTTTATATTTATAAGTGCCTCCGATTATCTTGTTGTCGTCACTCTTTCTTTTCTTCTACACCTTATAATTTTCATCCAGCTTTTTCCCTGCCTCCGGTTTTTTCTATACCGTCGGTCCTATCATCGCTTCAGCAACTTTATATGGAACTTTAAATGTTACTGTGTAGCTTTTTAGTATGCCTCCGTTCTTGACATCACTCCGGCTTTTCTTGACCGTATGCTCCTAGAGTCACTCCAACTAATTTGAGGTTGGAACTCAATGTTCTCGCAGATTATGTGTTCTAAATTTCAGCAATTACCAGAAAAGAATAGTACTATAAATTCATAGAAACTCTTCTTGGAGAATCACATTAAACTTGTATTTCAATTTTCATCTTTATCGGACGTTTCTTTCTCAGAATGTTGCTAAACACAAAATCCTACGAACCCTTTTTGAGTTCAAAGTCTACCAACTTTTTTTAGAGTTCAGTTGAACACCTTTTTAGAGTTCTTTGAACGCTAAAAAGACCAAATGAACTCTTTTTGGCTAATTTGAACTCTAAATTAGTGGTCAACTAGCTCACATCAGGGGTTCCACCACTAAACCCTTTTTTAGAGTTCCCCAGATTTTCAGTGTATATGTCTGGAACATTTGTATGGGTGCCGCCATACCCTGGCGACCAATTTGCCCCAGTTTCAATTCCCTCCAGATGTAACCAAAAAAAAATCGTCTGAAATTTGTGAGGTATCATGGTGACTCACACCGTTACACCATTATGTAGTTACAGACAAACATAACAAACTTTTTTTAAAACGGTCAATCCGTATTCAAGGATGTCTGAAACGTGCTTAAAATACATTTGGCAAGTTTTTGGTTTTAAAGCCTGTCCAATACATTTCTTACGTTATAGTTAATCGAAGAAATGTAAAAAAAGCATTTTTCAAAAATTAATTACCTCGCGAACTGCAATACCTAATTATCGATAAAAATTTCTGAAAACGAAAAAAAAGTTAACCTATATTAAACAATGTTGCTGCCAAAAAAACCTGATCGAAAAAAAATCAAAATAAAACGGTATTCAATTTTCTTCAATTACAAGAAGCTATAATTATGGTAAATAAGAAAAACGAATAAAATACCTTTGAAAATGCATTTCATATTTTTATTGAATGAACAAAAGAAAGTAGCCATTTATATTGCCGTTGTTCCTTATGGTTATCATTATTTTGATTACATCCTCGACATGATGGAGCAGCCGCTGGTAAACGATTCTCTTAGCTTTTATTTTATTTTTTAAACTCTTTTTTCTTACAAGCGACCTAATGACGGAAAACGCGTGGCAACGTTTCATTGATTGAAAATTATAAAGAAAAATGGGTTTTGTTTTTACAATTTTTATATATATTAAAAAATCTTCCTTTAATTGCATCTCAAATGCTTCGGTTTGGTATTTACTTGCTTCAATTATTTTCCGTTTAATTGAAGATGAATTTTGTCGATACGATTGTTGTATTTTGTGTACGAGAAAGAGCATCAGTCGGTCGCGATGAACAGCTTTTTGTTGGCTAATTGTATGTAATTAAGGAGACACTGATGCACTGATGCTCTATAGTACGGTTCTTTTCTTTTTTTTCGGAAACAACCCAAAACATATAAATATACATTGTACAATAATGCTCTTTTTATGTATATGATGATGGAAACAATTTACAGCTTTTTCTCTTCGAGATTTTGTGCCAAATTGTTTATAAATTTGCAATCAAAATTTGAAAGAAAATAATTAAAAATGTTCCACTTGGCAAATATTTAAGCGTCAAATATTTTTCCTTTAAATTTTTCTATATTTTCGACTAGCAAAACGGACATAGTTGAATATATTTTATTTTTAAATATTTTTCACCCAACTGGAAATAAATCGTTTTTGCAATACAACCCTAACTCAATTATACTGATTACCTTTTCCTATTTCCAGACACTGTAGTGTTACCAAATCCTAAAATCAATATTTAGCGTTATAAAAGAAAAGACAAATAATAAAATATCAAGTTTTTCAACCCGTTTTCCCCACTCCATTCACTGTCACAGGATATTAATGGAATTAGATTTAATACAATAATAAGGCATAATATAACGAAAATCTTAATCCAATATAGACGCCAAAGAAGCCTTTCATTTTCTTTTTGTAATGGAAATCCATGAAAAACATTTTCCATTCGTTATATATTATTCAGATTGTAGTAGAAAAAAATAAATCATAATGGCGACATTTATGGTTAAAAAAAAGTAGAAAAATAGAAGAGATTAGGAATTTTTGTGAACCCCTTAAAAAATTTCGCCGAAGAAAAAGAAAAGGAAGAATTTTTGTAAAATTACTATTCATATT
>JXPH01007940.1:1205-14246 GCA_001014845.1 Mochlonyx cinctipes | reverse complement strand
AACCCACCTTGTGGTTTCCTACGTTTTTAATGAATATTTTGGCGTATTTTTGTTGAATTCACGCCAAGTTTTGATGGCAGCTTCGGTTGTCACAAATTTCAACTAGTCAACATGTCATCATTTGGCTCGTAGATACGTGCTACACGATCACACATCACCACCATAAACTTGAGTCATCAATTGAAGTGTTTTGGTAAAAGTTTGACAAAGTTTGAAACAGAACTTAATGTTGGCTCTTTGTTTGATATTTATTTTTGCATCGATGCAACAAACATACTGTCACTTAAAACGCAATAATTCGGCTTACCGTATGGTCATAAAATGTTGGCAGAGCGTCAGTGAAGAATGTATCTTTTTAACTTAGACTTAACTCACATCTAGCATGTGCATTTTGAAAAAAGTCCTGGTTTACTTTGAAAAGCGACTTGTATAAAATAGAGAGTGCATAGACTAATATAAAATATTTATTGAAAAATGTAACTGAACATTTTCATTATAAGACAAGGAAGCAGAATGGATCGAGACGATTGCGATTGTATGTATACTAGCTAATGACCTGTCAAGTTTTGATGATCCAATTCCCTTTGATCTTTGATCTTTAAAATTTATTATATATATTTTACACCCTCTGCATATTGTTTTACAGTATATAATAGAGAGAATCCCACCATTAGGCCAACGTAAATCAGGTCAAAGTAAATCAGGCCAAACGTACATATGGCCAACAATACATTAGGACCGACATTTATAAATAGGAGATGAGATGAATATTAAATTTGAGCAGCCATAAATTAGAAGATGAGCGACTGAAAATCACAAAAAAGTACAATTATTTTCTTTCATACGTCTAAAACTATTGGCCTAATGTATGGTGTTGGCTTAACTTTGTCCTAATGTACGTTTGGCTTAATGTACTTTTGGCCTAATGTACGTTGGTTTAATGTACGTTGCTCTAATGACCCAGACCCATTATAGAAAATGATGCGAAAAAAACCTTATAAATGTTATATAAAAATGAATTTTCTTCATTAAAACTTTTTTTTGCAGTAATCATTTCGAGTCCTTGAATGGCCAATATCATGCAGTATTTATAATACAGAACTATACGAAAACAACCTTCTAAATTTTAATTAAAAATTAATTTTCTTCATAAAATTTTCTTTCAATCATTTTATCGAGTCCTTAAACATCCTAACCATTCCGATGAATACAATTTTTACAATTTTATTTTGATATTGATACTTTGGGCAGCCCAATCCGACTATTATTCACAAAGTTATTAAGGTTCAAAGACCATTACATGACTTCAAAAATGCATTTTTTTCTTTTTTCAGAAGAAGGAAAATCCTTTAGAAGAATTTCTAATATGGTTTGGTAGATATTAAAAATCCGCGTATTTTGAGTCCCTGTTCATTCAAATCGAACTTTTATTTCTTGAGTTAGGGAAAAAACCAATTTTTTGAAAGTGCTCATATTTAGATAGATGATGATGATGATGATGATGATGATGATGATGATAATGATTTTAACACTGATTTATGTTTGTTTCAACCTTATTTAGATTGTTTCGAACAAAAATCATAGGTCAGTAAAATCCTTTATTAACAAAACTGAACTGACTAATGGTCAGGAGGGTACAGGGAGGAGAAGTCAGTGACCAGTCCTGAGTATTTTTGTCATAGTTATTTTACGGAAGTTTTGCTTCATAGGCCCTCTCTAGCTAAAGCTCGTCAATAAAAATGTAATCTTTCTTTTATTTCAGTTATCCAACAAATTTCCTTGCTTTTATGAAAACAACCAAAACTGTAGAAAGCACGTTATTAAAATAATAGTAAATAATACACCTCACCAAGTCCCCTCTCCCCACAAATAAATATAATTTTAAAGACACCTCCGTAAACAGCCACCACCCATCAATTGAAACTGAAAAACACTTTCACCTCATCATTAATATTTATCGTCGAGCGAGAGCTTTTCAATATTATATTTTGGGTGTTATTTCATGGGTAAATTTTTCGTAATCAACCCTTTGGGAAAACGCTCTGTTTCACCTCCGCACATCGCGCATTGTAAAAATGCTGTTAAATTTTATGGCAAACATTTCAATTCATTTTGGCTTTAAAAAAGGATAACGGGTTGGTGGTAATGTAATTTTTGGGATAATAAACAAGAGAAAAAGTTTGTGCAATTGAAATAAATCAGACCTTTGAACGAATTTTGATGCCGGTTTTGTTTTCATGCCGCCATGTTTGATTTTTACTTTAACACAATTTTGCTATAAAATGCCGGTATATTTTTTATGGATATAAAAAATACTATTTATTAGAAAAGAGTAGGCAGGAGGAGGGGGCTTACATCATCCTTTTGGCATACAAAAATTCGTCTTCTATACTGTGCTGTTGAATTCTGTATCGTATCGAGGAGTTTAACTCTACGAACTGTTGTAATTAATACACCTTTTCTTCGCAGAATATTTCTCATATTCCAGCACTGAGAAATTAATTTCATTCACTAATTTTATAGATATTAAAACAATATTGTTGCTAAACAGTCTTACCAATGCTGCTGAACTGTTTCAGAGCAAAACTCCCTGCATACTTTCAGAGACCAAGCAGAAAATTGCTGTCCCAGTTCACTATCACCTGCTAAACGGTGTGAATAGAAGCAAAATAAACAAATCCATGGTACTCTGATAAGAATAATCTGTGAGTGATCGCCAGTGTTTTTATTTTTCTACTGATCAACATTCATCATAGACTGCCCTAGTGGCTTGATCGGTAGAGCATCTGCTTATCAACCTGAAGGTTACGGGTTTAAATCCAACCCATGACGATTGAATCAACTTAAGTTTTTTCAACGTCGAGAAGTTGATTGCTTTGTGTTCGCTATTATTAATGAATAATAAGGTAAATAAGGTGATTTCCGTCATGTACCGTCAGAGCCATGCTATCAAAAATATACTTGCTGCAAAAACTTAAGTATAGGATAAAAAGACGTTCGAATGGTGTTCATGTCGAAAAAGTAAAAATTGAACACTACTTGATAGACTCAAGGAAATGTTAACTCATTAGCGTATTAATAAGATTTTTTTTGGAAAAATACTAATTTGAGAATTTATTCAAAGAACAAAAAAAAAACATTCAAAAATTCCGGTCCTTTTGAATCCGAGGCTATAATGCTTAGAATCGAAACAATTTAAGTTTGATTCGAACTTTAGTTGGTTTGAAAGTTGTATACTCTTCGATTCAGTAACAGTTCTAGGTTTGAATGTATCGCTCTTTTTATACTGGAATTTTGACCTTGTTAAAGTCTTATAGTTGGAGTGTCTGTTAAACATTCCAACCTTTTTGGTAACATGCTTAACTTGGATCAATAATCAGTATATAATATTATTTAAATGTTAATAATTTTATAGTCGAAGATCACATGCCTCCGTAGCACATCGTCAGAGTGCTAGCTTTGGAAACAAGAGATCACGAACCACGGCATGCATTTTTTTTTTCGATATTTTGAATCAACGGGTTATAATGGTGTCAAGATCCAGAACTCGAATACACAGCAGATGAAATATCTGGTCTTTAAACCCGATATACGGAAGTTTTTTAGCTTTGGATCACTTTCAATTCCAGATGAAAAGGTTATAACATCATCGGAAAAATAAAAGAAATAGAATACTTTCTTTTTCTTCTCCGGCGAAAATTTAAAGGGGGACTGGCCTGATTGTATGTAAACCTACGACGGCCAAGCTTGGTTAAGGTCTCAATAGGAAGAACGGTTGCGGTTAGTGAAAAGAAAAAAAAAAATAATAATGGAAAACGTAGTAGGAGTAATTAGAATACTTTCTGCCCTCACAAAAAATGTTCCATTTGGTCTGAAACGCGTAAATCCGAATTTTGTGTGTGTCTGAATGTATGTCTATCTGGTCATTGGTCAATAACTCACGTAAATTTCAACATTTTTTGATGAAATTTGGTATGGATGCTTTTTTTGTGATTAGTAAAGATGAATTTGGAGATGGACCAAATCGAACGGGATAGAGGGCTCCTATGCAAAATCACCAGACTTGAAATTTTGAGTTCCAATGATCGGAATGAGCTCAAATTTGGAACATGATCTTGTGGTAAGTACCCAAGAACAGTTCCTAAAAAAGTTTGACCCTTGGAAGTCGGGTTCTATGGGCTCATATGTACCAGGAACTTCCAGAATTGTTGAATTTTGGTGATCGGAATGAGCTCAAATTTGGAATATAAGCTTTTGGTATCCAAGAACAGTTCCTATGCTTAATTTGGAATAATATAATCTGTTCCTTTCCTGGTGCTTTTAGCTACCAGACTTTCTTGGATAATTCTGTAAAGACTTTTCCGATCCTCTTCAAAATTTGCACTTATCATCTTTGTTGGGCTAAATCCAGTTCCTATCACAAAATATACAATATATTTGAAAGAAACGCTACGAATCCACTTTGTGGTTTTCTACATTTATCCTGTGCTGTTATCATAGTTTCAGGATTTTAAAACGCCTGTTTGAGCTGTACGGATGACTTACAGCCACTTAATAATTTGATCCCTTGAACTTGTAGATATTAGTGTTATAATCAAGACCTAGTGCAAGTTATTGATTAAAATGAAACTTTTAATTTAATTCAGGATTGACTGAACAAGGACCTCGATGCTTGTCTAATAATATTAAAGAAAATTTAAAAAACCTACATAAGACATTTTAAAGGGCACATGAAGATTAGGCACTAGGGCGCTTTTTTTTTACCCTAATCCAACCCTGCACTGGGGAACTTTAAAAAAGGGTTCATTGAACCCTTAAAAAATCTAGTGATGAAGTCCCTAGTTTGAGTTCGTTGAACCCTCAATAGGTAATCAAATTAGCCAAAAAAATCAAATCAGTTAATATGTGTTTAGAGTTCAACAAATTCTTAAAAAGTGTTCACTCGAGCCTTAAATAAAGTAGGTAGACTCTACCAACATTTTAGCTACTTTGAACCCAACAAATATTTGTCAGATTTGCTGTGTGGTAGAAAGCTAATGTCTCCGAGCTGAATACATTTGGTAATCTTATTATATTTTAGTATAAAGTTTAGTATAATTTTTCTTAAATCACCTAGATTTGTTTTGATCATCATATAAAATCCTACTTGCATTTCAGGGTAAGGTACTAGATTATTATAAATGTGACGAACCCAATATTAACCCCCTCCCCCAAATCTCCTGTTTATAACTTATTTATTTTCAAAATATTCGTAATTACTGTGGAAATTATATAAAAAAAACTGTTGTCTCATCAGCAACTTTTCTTAGATTACACAAATACGTATGCTATCTAACCAAAGTTTTTTTTCTCGTTATTAAATTGCAAGGGTGAAGCAGTTTCTACAAAATATAGGTTAATAAGGCCAATAATTAACTCCCTTAGGAGAGAAAAGTTTTCCAACATGGTGTAAAATACACACCGTGGAGAACATCAAAAATGAAAATACTCACCAGCAAAATAGGCCAGCATTGCTGTTAAAATTACAGCTAATAAAATTAAGGCAATACTAAAACATTTCCACGAGCATCTGTGCTGACATCTTTTGTCTATGTGAAACCTGGAAGAAAAATAAACGAAAACACAATTAATTTATTTACAATAACCTCATTTTCGGGTGGGTTAATTTGGGAAATATTTTCATCTGGATGAACGGATAAAAAAAGAGGAAAAATAGTTACCTTGAGGGTGAATATGGTGAATAATGGGACGCATGCCCAGAATGTGATGTTCTAAGGGGAAATACTGGCATTACTAATGGCGAGGATCCACCTAAATGGGACCCCGTATTATTGTTCGTACTTGACATACCCTGTGTCATCTGTTGCTGACTTGATTGTAATGTTGACTGTAGTCTGGAAATTGAAAATGAATTTTCTTTAATGCTCATTTCCCAACTCATTACGTCGAGCAAAATTAAAAGGAAATGAAGTGCAGATAAAAATAAAATAACACACTAACACAAACACAAACGGAAATGGGAAATCATGAGAAAATTAAAAGATAAGATGCTGGAGCAGGATAAATAACAACAAAAAAGTTTTTCTCAATATTTTGAAAAGAAAATGAAATTTTTGCAGATGATAGTTTTACATTTAAATAAAGTTAAATCCTGATAGGAATTCTGTTGAAGGATAATGCGTTTCAAAGTTAGTTTCATATTTAAGTGATAGGTAGGTAGATTAGGGAATACGAAAACTTTTCTTGGTCTGATCCTGAATGGGATTTAAAATATTGGAGTTGAGAGATTTTCTAAATCTGATACTGTTATTATGAAAGGATTATAAAGTGCTTTAAGTTTTTTTCCTTTTTTAATCATAATCCACTGAATTATTAAATAAAAGTTTAAGCAGAGGCTCTAGTAGTATATCGATAGAGGTATTTTGGTAATCAGAAGAAGAGCAAAAGCCTTTTATATTACTTTTTTCAAAATAAAATTTGAGTATTTAAAGTTAAATATCGGTTTCGGAGCTTCTGACTAATGAGTTGTAGTAAAATGAGATGACACTTGAATCGCGGAGGCGATTCGGGTCCTGTGTCCAAAATCTATTTTTGCATTATTTTACTACAAGGCGGCGCCAATCGATCAGATTTGGTAGAGTAGCTCCTTAGCTATATTTTTACTTTGAATATTGGTGTATAAACAGGAAAGATATTCACAAAATACACCTGAAAGACGCCTCTAAGTCTTTTAAACGATATAAAAAAAAACAAAAAATATGACTGTAAACCCTTTTGTCTCTAAGTCAATTTCAAAAGGCATGTGAAGATTGAGTGTTAGGGCACTTTCTCACACCTTAATCTAGCACTGTTTACACAACGCGACATTGCAAAAACAAGCAAGAAAGTCGTTGAACATCCGAAAGGGTAGAAGACAGTGCACTGCACCGCTTCCAACATAGTCGATTTCCTGCTAAATCTAGCTGGATTTAATTTCATTTAGCAGAAAGAATTTTAGAAGTTAGCAGGATTGTGATTAGGTCTAAGTACTTTTAAATTATTTTATAAATAATGTGGAAATATCGTATATTTTGATTCTCGGCAGGAATAATTTTCAATTTACCAGGTTTTTAGAAGGATTTTCAAAGCTTTTAGTAGGATAAAAAAAACATACAATTGGCACCACTGGTAGAAACGCACCAGTAAATAAATAACCGCTCAAAATTGAGATCCGACGATTTGGCAAAAGTACAGCAACAACCCGTTGAGGCCACAACATGCATTAGGCCTACATCGTATGTTTGGCCAACAATAACAGACCCCGGACACAATAGCTTGGGTAGCAAATCGCTATCTTATTGAGCGAAAAGCAAAAGTTTTACTTCAGAACATGGTAGATATGATTGTAAACTATACAAACGGTGTGATACATATTTTGACTCTTGTATATGGACAATAAAATTTGGTAAGCAGTGCAAAATGACCGTTGGCTTAAATTACACAAAAAATCAGTGGCTTCCTTGAATTTGACCACCTTTTTGTTCAGAAACCAGGGCCAAATATATGACTCCGATTTCAGTTTTCGAACATATCTTTTAATAATAAGGCCTATAGGTACCCTATTGGGGCCAGGCGAGTCCTTATATTTCAGAGAATTTTCTAGGTATTAGTAGACCTACAGCTTATAGTGGATTCCGAACCACCACAACTTTAATGGTTATGCTAATGAGTTACCAGCTCATTGAGCCCATCAAGTCATGTTCAGTTTTTATTGCAAGGAAACTGACTAACCTGACATACACACATATACCACCAGAATCATAGGTTATATAGTTTTAGATAAGGTGTATGCATATTTCACAGACTAAACATATCTTTTACTTACTAAATATTCATCGTATTTGTATCATATAAATTGCTCCATAGTCAACCACGTCCGACGATTCGAGGGACATCGAATCCGTTCATAAATTCCATACAAAAAATTGAGGGGAAAAGTTCGGTGTTTCCTCGGACGTTGTCCGGACTTTGTTAACATCGACGTTCGTGCATCGATTCGTAAGATTTTTGTCCATCGATTCATCGGATGTTTGTCCATCGATTCATCCGAAATTCATTCGTCGATTCGTCGGACTTTCATCCGTCGATTCGTAGGATGCTTGAAAATTTGATTTGGTCGTCCGTGGGTTCGTGGGACTTCATCCGTCGATTCTTAGGACTTTCTTCCGTCGATTCGTCAGAATGTCGTTCGTCGATTCTTAAAATGTTCGTCCGTACCTTGAAAATTGGATTTGGTCGTCTTTGGATTCGTCAGTTGTTCATCAGTGGATTCGTCTTACATCATCCGTCGATTTATCGGACTTTCATCCATCGATTCGTCGGACTTTTGTCCTTCGAGTCGTAGGATACTCGTTCATATTCAAAAATTGTAATTGGTCGTCCGTGGATTCGTCAAACGTTCATCCGTGGATTCGTCGGACTTCATCAATCGATTCGTTGGACTTTCACCCATAGATTCCTCGGAATTTCGTCCGTCGATTCGTGGATGTTCGTCCGTACTCAAAAATTGGATTTAGTCGTCTGTGGATACTTCGGGCGTTCGTCCGTCGATTCGTACGACGTTCATCCGTTGATTCGTAGGATGCTCGTCGGTACCTCGAAAATCGAATTTTTCCAGAATTAATAAACAGCATACTGTTAACAAACTACCCGCACAAAAATGCTAGAGTATGTGGTTAGCATGTCAACCGCTNGGATGCTCGTCGGTACCTCGAAAATCGAATTTTTCCAGAATTAATAAACAGCATACTGTTAACAAACTACCCGCACAAAAATGCTAGAGTATGTGGTTAGCATGTCAACCGCTCGCTAGTTTTTACTTCTGGGTGGTTATAGGACGTACGTCCGTGGATTCGTAGGTCTTTCATCCGTGGATTCCTCGGACTTCATCCGTGGATTTTAGGATACTTTTCCGTTGATTCCTAGGATGTTTATCCCTGGATTCTTTGGACTTCCTCCGTGGATTCGTATGACATTTGTGCGTTGATTACT
Source organism: Mochlonyx cinctipes (assembly GCA_001014845.1). Classification (NCBI taxonomy): domain Eukaryota; kingdom Metazoa; phylum Arthropoda; class Insecta; order Diptera; family Chaoboridae; genus Mochlonyx; species Mochlonyx cinctipes. Next base: position 5,216 of record JXPH01007940.1, on the reverse strand, counting down.
TGGATAATCTTCGTCCACTGGTTTGACGCCACACCAGATCAGCGTGTTTTCATTTTGATATTTTTTTGTAATTTTTTTAAATTCTCAATTTGTTTTTTAAACCTTTTTTTATTTTTTTTTCGTTGTCTTCTGGGATCGAACCGCTACCTTCCAAACCGCAAACAAAGACGCTAACCAATACACCAGCCAGTGCCTAGACATCTCTCTCACATATAATAATATAATATAATAATAAGGCCTATAGTACCCTATTGGGACCAGGCAAGTCCTCATATTTCAGAGAACTCTCTAGGTATTAGTGGACCTTCAGCTTATAGTGGATTCCGAACCACCACAATTATGTTATGCTAGTTATGTTAGTTATGCTAATGAGGTACCAGCTCATTGAGCCCATCGAGTTGTGTTCAGTTTTTTATTGCGAGGAAACTGACTAACCTGACATACAGTCATATACCACCACAATCATAATTGTAGATGGTAGTAGGTGTATGCATATTTCACAGACTGACTGTACTGTGTTCTATTTATAGAAATATCGACATTTCAGATTTATCACTAACTGAAAATCAACAATCTAATTTAATAAAACACAGCAGTTTCTACCGGGAATCGAACCAAGAACCTAGTGGATGCGAGGCTAGCGTGTTAAACACTCAACCATCTCGTCATATCTCTCGCATATTCTCTATATATTCCCATCCGATAGAAAGTACTGGACTTGCATCCTTTATTTTCACGGATGAAAGTCCGTGGAAACGAAGGATATCGTCCGTGAATTCAACGGATGTCAAATTTTTATTTGATAATTTTTGGAGGGGTAAATAGTTTTGATTCTACGGACCAAAAGTCCGTGGATTCAACGGATGAAATCCTTAAATATTTTTTAAAGGACGCACGTTCGAGCTTTCTAAAAGAAAACGTACGGTGAAATTCGAAGTTCGGAACTTTTTTTTGAGTGAATAAGATTATTATTTGCCAGCAAAATCACCTATCAGACTTAGAGACGACGCTAAAGTCCACCAACAGTACGATATTGTAGGGAGGACAAAATATTTGTCATGTATTTTTTACGTAACTCATAATAAAATTGATGATATTCAAAGTATAGATAAGGAAACATCTTCAATTACAATGTTGATTACCTCTTCCTTTTCCAGTAACATTAACTGTAATCCCTTTTTTGACAGTTTACGGAAACTTCGGCTTCTTTGAACCCAAAAAGGATTATCTGTGTAGATATAATAAAATATGCACATAATAATAACGCCGCAGCAGCATAATGAATAGAACTTTGATTCATGAAGCCTTTAATCAGAAAACTCCTCTCCCAGATAATCTCTTTCTTTGCAAACTAAAGTTAATGCTAGACACTGTAATAAACGTACACGATAAAATAATAGTATAATACGATGAAACTTGCATAATAATCAGGGTTGAAATTATTAAACATATAATATGCTACACACACTTTTCCTTTGATCATAATTTCAGGAATTTCCTAATCAAATCAATTTTCTATTGGATTTTATTTTATTTTATTTCGGAAAGTCGGAATGAGAAAAAGAAAAGTTAATCATGTATTTTGGATGATGATTATACAGCTCATATATCGCCATAAAAAATTGTTTCGAAAGAGTATGGAAACAAACTATATAATAACGATATATATTGGGGTAGTAATTTTGTGCCTTTGATTTTATTTTCATTTGATATTTTGGGCGTACATGTTGCCACGACACATCACATAGCATAATGACACCCCATACCCCACACACTTTATGTGTGTTATGCTTTTGTCCTGTTCCATACATATATTCCAACATGTACGAGCTGTAAATAATTCAACAAATGGATAGATGAATAAAGAAAATGATTTTATTATACACCGGATATTTGAAATTTGCCTAATTTTGTTATTATATTTGATGTTGAGCACCGTTTTTATTTATCTATTTACCCTAAATTCCCTTTGGAACAGTTTCATTCGAAATAAATGGGGTGCGTACATAGAGTGGACGTTTTAGGCCATCTCAAATAAAAACTAGGGCTTTAAACTTAATGTTTATTTACATTTATTTATTGTTGTATCTATTTTTAGTATATTGAAAGCGTGATTTTTTATTTACATTGTGTTCAGGGTAAATATTTACTTTTCTTTTTCAAAAATGGTATTTCAATTCCTATTAGTATTTTTATAGCTGTAACTACAAGGGGGTAAAGTACAGAATGGAAGTGATTTTTTAACTATTTGTTGGAAAAAAATATTCAATTTAGACGAGTGTTCCTTTATGTGTTTACATAGTACGGGTACGGGTATGGCAACAATCAATTTAATCTATTTGAACAGGACTGCATTTTGTTGGATTAGAGGTACAACAAAGGACTGCATTTAATGTTATTGGAATGGGGTGATGTGATCAACATCGTAATTGATGATGTTTCACTATCTATTTTTTAAGAGTTTCGTAAAAAATAGATGAAAATTATTTTGTCTTCTCTACAATATTGTACTGTTGGCATGATCTAGTGCCGGCTTTTAGACTTAGAGGTGGCTTTTGTGGTACATTATTATCTTATTGACTTGTCATAAGTAAGCATAAGATATGTTTGAAAACTACAATCGGCGTAATCCATTTGACCCTGGTTTCTGAATAAAAGTTGGTCAAATTAAAGTTATCCACTGATTTTTTGTGTGATTTAAGCTCGGCTTACCTAAATATTGACCAGAAACAAGAGTCGAAAGTATGGCGCCGCTTTTATAGTTTTCACTTTTTGCTCATTAAGATTCGTGATTTGCTACCCAAGCCGTTGTTTATATAATCGGTGCTGCCAAGGTCTCTTACTGATGTTGGCCAAACATACGATGCTGGAGAAACTACGTATTGGCTCAATGTTTGTTTGGAAAAATGACTGGATCCAAATTTTGAGCGGTTATTTTTTTGGACTACCCTTATGGCTTGATCGAGAGAGCTTCTGTGTATCAATGAGAAGGGTACGGGCTCATATTCGACCCATGGCGAATGAATTAACTTACATTTTTCATCGTTATCGAGAAAGTAGATTACCTTGTGTGCGCTATTATTAATGAATAATAGGGTAAACAATGTAGTTTAAAAAATATATGGGATTTAAGTCGTTCGAATGGCGATCATGTCGAAGATTTTAGGCAGTTTTCTTGTTAGAAACAACTGGATGGGCTCAATGAACTGATTACTCATTATCATAACCATTAAATTTGGGGTTTTTCGGAATCCACTATAAGCTGTACTGTAGGTCCACTAATACCCAGAAAGTTCTCTGAAATATGAGGACCAGTGCTAGATTCGGGTGTGAAAAAATGCCCTAGCGCTCAATCTTCATGCGCCCTCTTAAAATTTACTAGGGGCAAGAAGGGTTACAGACTTGTTGTTTGAGTTTTCTTCAAAATTATTAGAGGATAAACAAACATCATGGTCCTTGTTATATTCATTCAATCCTGAAATAAATTTAATTTTTCATTTCTATGAGAAATAAGTGCCCGAGCGCCGCTAGGGTGCGCTAGGCCTCGATTCTAGCCCTGATGAGGACTCGCTTGGCCCCGCTAAGTTAATAGGCCTTATAATTATTATTTATTGTCTGGTGCTTCTTTTACTAGTGTTGCTGGCTGTTTTATCCTGCTGCAAGCTTTGAAATATCTTGCTAAATTGAAAATTGATCCTGCCAATACTCAAAATATACGGTATATCAAAAATATATTTGAAATACTTTCAAAGTACCTACACCTAATCGTTTAGAAAAATACGAGGATCGATCAATAAGTACTCGCGCTTGAAGATAGGTGGCGTTGCTGAGGGAAGTTGGCATTACCGTCTTGTACTGTCATATGTCACATAACACCATACTAAATTTTAGACTGATTCAATGGCTAGTTTTTATTTGGCAGCCAGTTGTATCGCGAGTGTTTCTCGATAAAATGTAAAAATAACAATATCAATCCGTAATTCGCTTTTTATTTTTTGATGGAAAAACATG
>JXPH01007939.1:1847-12886 GCA_001014845.1 Mochlonyx cinctipes | reverse complement strand
GGGCTCCTGTGTACCAGTAACTTCCAGAATTATCGAGTTCTAGTGATCGAAATGAGCTCAAATCGCCTGGTCCTTCTAGGGTAATATAGGCTTTGTTATAATTATTATTTATTAAACAATAATTAAGTGATAACATGTTAATTTAAGTTAATGTAAGATCTTGGGATTTTTTTTATACGACAGCGAAATTAATAGTCGTCATTTAATTTCGCTCCAAAAACACTTTTTTTAAATTATTTTCTTTCGTTGTTTTTATCGCACCAAGCCAATTTTGATTCGCCAGACAGTAGCTTAAAAGTGATATTTTCTTTTAATGTCGCCTATCCAAATTGGTATTATTAAACAAATGCGAAGATTATTAAAAAATGTTTATTTTGCTTATTTTAAAATTAAACAATAACAAAAGATATTTTATTTTATGCTGTTAATTATGAAAATAAAATAAAAGAATATATATTGAGGGAGTGTGGGAACATTTCACATCAAACGACCACCACATGAGAGAAAAATAGTTATATTTATTTTTCATGTGAGACTTTAATGGAGGATAAAATTTGATTAGGACTAAATTATTTTGCTTGATTTCAAGTACCAAACCTCAAACCTTGTAATCTGTGAATTGTAAACATTTTCCAATCTAAAACTGTCTACGGTGGCGGCGGGCACTTTCATCTAATAGTATACTATATACTACTGTACTACCAAAATATATACTACATAAATCATTTTACACACTCAGCCAGCTAAGCAGACAGTGTCTGTGATCTCACGTAAACACCGCCAAGAGAATCAATTAAACGTTTTTCAAATCATAAACATTTAATATAAGCAAAATGTTTGCACTAAATTTATAGCACAAGATGAAAAAAATCTGCTTTTTATACTAAACTAAATCAACAATAAATCGTATTATTTTTATTATAATAAATAGTTTAATTAATAAATCTTGAGACAAATCTACAATTTATAATATAAGTGAGCGCGCGCACGTCATCTCTACGGAGCAATATTTAAAAAAATTGGCACGTGCTGTCTTTTATCATTTTCTGACATGGACACAATTTACAACGCTTTTATTTATTTATTTATTTATTTATTTAGTAGTTTACAACTAAAGATTTCTCTCTCTATCTCGTAAAAATATTGACTTAAGTTTTTCGGCAAAATAAAAAAATGATTCACTTAAAATCACACCCATTAGAACGTCACAGGAAAATCTTTTTTAATTAGTTTAATGACCTTCATGACGTTCGCGTCTACAAAATCTAAAATAAAACAGAAGAACATCAACTGAAACTGAACTGAACTGAAAATATTACATAGAGGTTATTGAAAGTTGGTGAATTTAAAATTGAAATTTCGACATCCATCAGCAAGTCGCGCATTTTTACTTTACGATTTACAATAGTTCATGGTGATGAAGTCTTGTCGACAATTTCACCAACTGGTGAGGTATTACCAATGAATCTACCTATTCAAATCTAAGCTACAACAAGAGAAAACTTTTCCTCATTTGGACAAAACTGCCTTATCATAGTTAGTGTAAACCCGTTGTATCCCATCAAATGAGGAACTAGTTTGCGTCTTTTCAACTCCAAACTGAGCGCAAATTTCTAGGTTTTTCTAGACCTAGGCGTCTTGGCACAAATTGGACGCAATAATTTAGACCAGATGTGGATTCCAGCGTCTACAAATAGCCTAGACACTCGTGTGTAGATGCAACCTGGATGATGGATGAGATTTTATTCTCACTAGTTTCTCAGTTGTCGCCAGCGTCCACGAAGTGATTGGACATTGACTATTAAAAAAAACTAGTAGTTGTCATCAAGACATTTTCTTGTTCTAATGGACTAAACTCAAATTCTTTAGGCAGAGATTAGACGCAAAAATATGCCACTAGGCGCAGCAAGAACAAAGTCGCACGCATCCTTAGCTGAAAATGTCTTGCGCATGGATGCAGACGTGAAATGTTTCAGGGTATGTTACATATATATTTATTTCTAAAGAAGCATATGGCAAGGGCTTGTTCGGGCTTTTTATATTTCTTCAACCAACCCCCCTATAACGGAAAAAATATCTGGAGACTGCTATGCAAATGTAACAGTCATTTAGCAATATTGAGAAATAAACGTCCGATGAAGATGAAACCAATTCAAACAATAGTTCATATCGAAAATTTAGTGTAGTTCTATCCGTTTCTGGTGCTTCCAAACACCAGACATAATAGCTCGGAAAGTATTTACTCAAAATTACTGAAATTTGGGACATATAATCTGCGACAACATTGAAATCGAGTTCCTACCTCTAGCACAGTTGGAAGCAAAGGCGACAGGAGCGAAGCTATTAAAAAGCAGGAGCTATGACAGGAGGCGAGGTATTCAAAAAACTGGAGAACAACATTAAAATCAAGTTTCTATATCAAATCAGCCGGAGCAACGTTAGGAGTGAAGTTAAACATCAGAGTGAGGAGCGAAGTTTAAAAGCCGAAGTGACGTTACGAGCGGAGACATTCAAAACAGCTGGATAACAGCATTGAAAATTATCCGGACAGACGTTAGGATCAGAGAGAAAAAAAAGGAAGAATGACGAATGAATTTGAGGCATTTCTAAATATAAAAATTTGATATATTCCTTTAATGTTTATGGAAGAACGCTCTCTATAAGAGACGCTTCATATAAGAAATTTTGATTTGGGTACATTTGGCCGAATTCCATTTGACCGAGCAGAAAAAAGTTATTTTGACATTTGGCCGAATCATTAAAAAAATATTTTGAACATTTGGCCGAAATAGAAAAAAATTAATGCACTCCCAATAATAACTTTCCTTTTTCTAAAATTCATAAACAGCATCAGAATAAAGGGTGCATTATCTGCAATAATATAAATTTTACACTAAAAAATTCTTTTACAACAGGGTGCATTAAGTGTGGTTTTTTAATTACCGGCAAAAATCCAACTCTCTTTAACTAAAATTAATAGTCAATTTAAGAAAGTAGGGTGCACTCTTTGAGTGCAATAATGTTAATTTTACTGTATTATTATCACTAAGAAAAATTCGTTGAAAACAGGGTGCATTATGTGGGGTTTTTTAATCATCGGCAAAAATTCAACTTTCTGTAACTAAAAAAAGTGGGGATTGTGCGCAATAATATTACTGTATCCTTATCACTAGAAAAATTCTTTGAAAACAGGGTGCATTATATGGGGTTTTTAAATTATTGGCCATAAATAGCTTTCTTTAACTAAAATTCATAATCAATTTAAGAAAAAGGGTGTATTGGGTATAATAATATTAATTTTACTATATTCTATCCAAACTTGAAGAAAAAAAATCAGTCTCATGGGAATTGCCTTTTGGCATTCGGCCATATCTCTCGAGACCGAAACCTTAGTTGCTTAGAGAGTATTTAAAATCACAGTTGACAAAATGTTCTCTATCAGAAACTATTTCTCAATAAACAACATTTTTGGATCCCTTGATAGTTTTTTATAGAGAGTTTTGACCCGTATACGTATAATTCAAACCTCTGAAAACAAAATTCAAAATGTTTTTAAAGCTCTAACTAAATATAACACACTCTACTCAAACGCCTTTTACCCTATATGTACTTAAGTTTGTGCAGCAAGTATATTTTTGATAGCATGGCTCTGCCGATGTTTGCCGGAAAGAACGCACTAAGAGCAGCCACTTTTACGAGTTAAAAATCATAAACATCTTGTCTTTTACTAAATTAATATTATTCTGAGCACAGGCTATTTGCAACGTATTCCTTGTATGTCAACTTTGCAAGCTTATTACTCCAGAACTAAAAGAGCTAATTTCAGAGTGAAGCCTTATATTTTCTGAATTAAATAGAATTTTAATTTTATTGATTATAGATTCAGAGAAATAAATAGTTCTATCACGAGGAAAAAGTGTTGCTAATTTGAAAACTAGGAATTAAATTAAAGCACTAGGATTCAACATCATCTATAATTTGGTTTTAGCATAGACTAAAGAAACAAGACATTCGAGATGATTTTTTGCAGTATCTGTTGAGCAAACTCTCAAAACTTTTACTGAACATTTGTGTTCCCCCGTTCCCCCGCAATGTTTTAATTTAACACCCTCCCTTAAAACGTCAAAAACGGGCCTTGAAAAACGGGCATTCAAATAACGGATTTTAATTTGTTAAGCCTTTTTTAAATGTCAAACTAAAATATTTCAACGATAATTTCGTAATCTTCAACCTNCTTAAAACGTCAAAAACGGGCCTTGAAAAACGGGCATTCAAATAACGGATTTTAATTTGTTAAGCCTTTTTTAAATGTCAAACTAAAATATTTCAACGATAATTTCGTAATCTTCAACCTCATTTTTACCTTTTAACGATATTTTCAAAAACAGCATTGCCGATGCAACAAATTTATATATGCGATAGTTGCGCTCGCAGTGACATAACCCCGCAACAGGTAATCATCACAAATTTGACATATTTTTCCTTTAACTTGAAAGTCTTGTTTCTTTCGTCTATGGTTTTAGTCTTTCTATTTATGTGCATTTTCTTCAGAAAAATGGATAAATACAGATTTTGTTTATCACACGTTTATTCGTTTCAAATTACCATTAGACGTTTCAAATAGCCTACAACTATGGTATATCACCAAAAGTATAAGCATTAGTATTAAAGACTTTTTGTTAATTTCACTACAGCCCTGTCTAAGCCAGAAGTATTCATAGTAAAGTCTTGTGCATTTTTGGTTATCCGAATGTTTCATATAAATGCGCACCATCAGAGTTTATTCAGAGCGGCAGATTGCAGAAAGATGAGCACTTGCTGAACGAACTTTTTTTTATTTACTTTTTCAGTGCGAGGTGCAAATGAAAAGGTATTGCTGACTTTTCTGCTTATGCATCATATGTATTTTAATAATTTATCTTATTTTATTATTTATGCAAATTTATTTCAAGAAAATCGCCATTTTCCGATTTCTGTTGTATTTTCTGAAGTTAATTATATACAAAAGTAATGATATTTAAGAAAATGTATTTAGAGAAAAATTTCTTGTGTGCCATTCATCGTTCTTTTGATAAATCATCAAATAGTTAAAAGTGATTGATGAACCACTCACATGAATAACATAAACTTATAGACTTTTGTACTCATTTATCCAGATCTTTCTATCCAATATTTTACTTGAGTAGGTACCTATAAATAAATAAATATTTTAATTAAATATAGAAAATTGTGGATAGCGTTGAAAATATTGCCAAAAAGTCTGAAAGGTCAAAATTTGCATTTTAAGTGAAGCGTGATTAATGCGTTATGAGTTTTCATCATGAATGAAAAATTTGTGAATGGGAAAATTTGTCAATGGAAAATAAAAAGACCCTCCTACAAATTCAAATTATCAGTATAAATAAATTAAAAAATTTGTGAAATTGCGAAGGACTCTCATTCAATTGGTATATAGTTGTATAGATGAAAGATTCAACCTCGCGGAAATCCATTCAATGGAAGAATAAAATCTACATTAAACGCCCAACCAAAATCAAAAATTCTAAGCATCAAAATTATGATATGCAATTTAGATCCTCAAGGACAATAGTGCGGAAAACTCCTCAAATGTCAAATATCCTTGAAATGAAATGGATAAATATATATAATAAAAAAATTGTATAGAAATTTTGAGAAAAAAATATTTCCATTTTATCATTATCTATATCTATAGCCACTCAAGTTTTTATTATTTTTATCGACTTCTCTCCACAATTAAAAGCCATTTTCTCCTAATTTATTTATTTCACAAACATAACAGCCAAATAGAACAAGAGAGCAGCTATAGCACCATACTATCACCATGATGTTCAAAAAAAAAATATTAGTTTTTCCATTCCTTCGACTAACCCCCCTAGAATAGAAGAACTGTATTGGAAAGACCTTCAAACCAAAACCTCGCAAAAATATATTTTAAGTACGTTTCAAACATCCCTGAAGATGAATTTAAAGTTTTAGAAAAAAAAATTGTTGTGTGTAGCGGTGTAACTACGTGAGTCGCCACGATGACTTAAATCTCAACCAATTTTGATGAAACTTCGCATGAACTATTTTTTTGGTTACACCTCAGATTGGATTTAAAATGAATCAAATTAGTCTCACAATCTAGGGGCTTCTATACAAATGTACCAGCTATCTGGGAATAATTGAAATACAAGCTTGGGTTAAGTATTCCAGAATAGTTCTTGTCTGAAATAGTGTGTAGTACTATAAATTACTGGTGCTTCCAAATACCAGAAATTTTTAAATAATTTGGAATGTATTTACCCAAAATTGCTAAAATTTGAAACATACATCTGCGAAAACATTGAAATCAAGTTCCTACATCAAACTAGCCAGAAGCAGAGGAAAAAATCCGAAAGCGACGATACGAGCGGAGGTATAGAAAAAAACCGGAGTGACGGTACGAGCGGAGGCACACAAAGCTTGACAACAATAATGAAGTCAAGTTTCTATGTCAAATTAGCCGAGGTATAGAAGAAAAGTGATACATAATTCAATATATTCAGTCTTTGAGAATACCAAATTCGTCAAAAACCGAACATTCAAAATGTTTTCAAAGTTCTGACTGTATGTTTTGCCGCCATATGTAGTATAACACTCTGACTAGACTCCTATGTCTGAATTATGATCATCCTTAAAACGAAGAAACGTTTCTTTATGTCCTCCGGGAGACATAATATTACTAGTTTATATACTGTGTGAATATTAGGCGGGTACAAGAAACTTAGAACGAAAAATTTAATTATGCTATTCAGTTGAGGAAAATTTGTTTTTTTTTTGTTGCGGAGGAAAGGGTTTTCTTTCGTTTTTGACAAAAATTCTTTAAAAAGTTCTACATCTTAACTAAATAATTGAAATTATTAGTTGTTTTTTGTATACAGAAGGAGTGAGGTGAAAGATAGAAACAGTTTTGTGAAAGAGTAGCTATTTATTTTATCTCTTTCATGTTACTTATAAATCCAAAACGGGTGAAACCAAAATGAAATAAATGTATGCTAGAGAGAGTGCGGTAAAGCAAAAGTACATATTTATTATGGTCTGTTTGCCTCTGCGAGGGTGGTTTCCGTTTCCTTACTTTTTTCACTTTTTCCTCAGTATTAATTACTCTCTTCTCCAACCAAATCAAATTAGATTTGCTTATGCTTAAGCATGTGACTGACGTTCTCTCTCTCTCTCTCTCTCTGGTGGATTTAATTACGTCAAAATTAGATCAAAATCGTCAAAAAATGTAAACCTCTGCTTTCTTGAAAAAACAGAACGTACAGATTCCCAGCAATTTTCAAAATTTATTTTAGCTTGTATTGTTACTATTTTTTAAATAACTCGTTTACTGAACGTAGAATCACTATACTTGTTCAGATAGCCAGCCTGTCCTTAAGGCACTGAATTCAGTCGGTATAACGTCTAAATTGGTTCTAGAATACAGGAAGACTTTGCAGGAGCTTTCTCGCAGCAATCGCGTCAGAGTGATTTGGGTGCCTGGTCAATGTAATGTGAAAGGCAACGAACGAGTTGATGGACTTGCTCGAGCTGGTTCTTCAGAACTTCCAACTGCGCGGAGCCTGTTGCCTATTTCAAAAAAGGTTTAGTAGTCACTTGAAAGACTGATGGGTAATTAGAAAACATGAAAGCTACTGGCGTTCTGTAGTGGGATGCGGTCACTCAAAATTGTATTTGTTGCGACCAATAGAGTCGCGTGCTACGTTCTTGTTAAATCTTGACAGAAACAAATTACGTTTGATGGTTTCAATGATTACAGGACACTGTAAACTAAACAGCCGTCAACACTTAGCTATTACTACTACTTTTCAAACCTCCGACGAAGATTCTTTGGTGACTTTAACATTAGTGCTAACTGTTTTCGTAGCATTGATGTTAAGGTTATCTATAAGTTTCAAATGAGATGTAATTTGCCTAATTAATTTGTTATTCTCTATTTAGTTCTATTTATTAATTTTGTTTCAGTTTTCTATATTTTGTTTCAGTTTTTGTAAAACTTTTATTTTCAAGTTTTTCACATGGTTTGAGCACAATGGGCCCGCTTTTTTGGCCTTCGTGCAAGAGGCAGTACAAATTCCTACTGCACACCCTTCCCACCGAATCCATCCATTCAAACCATTTTCAAATAATTAGCTAATTAAGACATACCAGTATTAGGGCCAAAAATTATTATATATTTCTGCGGAATTGCCCTATTTTCTCAAAAATTCAATCAAGTCATCTGAAAGTATGATAGCTGATATTACGATAAGTCAGGTGCATTTCCCTCTTGGACATTAGATGCACAGGTAATATTGCTCATAAAATTGAAAGATTTGTAGTAACAGCTTTCACAGAAAAATGTAGAAAAACTACTAAAATTGGAAACTGTACTACCGTATTATGCTAATTCCGCTGCTTATGCTGGCCTTTAGCCATAATAATCATATTAATAATAATAATATTTCTTGGATTTTTACAATTGAAGGGGATTCGTCACACGGAAATCAAGAATCAAATCCAAGAGAAATTTCTGCAGNCAACGTGGACACCTGGTTCAGACCGCTGGCTTTGAATTGGATGATGAGCATTTGATTGCAGATCTGACCGAAGATGAATCCTATAAGTTTCTTGGATTTTTGCAATTGAAAGGGATTCGTCACACGGAAATCAAGAAACAAATCCAAGAGAAATTTCTGGAACGGGTCAGTCAAATCTGCAAATCCCTACTCAGTGCGGGCAACAAAACGAAGGCAATCAACACCTATGCCGTTCCAATTCTAACTTATGGTTCTGCCACTGAAAGAGTCACACTACCACGTGATGAGGGGGTCGAGGCATAACGGATATCATGAGACTATGCAATTCCCAAATAGACCAGCTTCGTCAGTATTTCGTGTCGAGTCAATCATGGCACGGGATTTATCAAGCCGTCTGTTCTGCTGACAAAGGGTACTGTGCTTTACACCTAGACCAACAAAAGTACCAATTTATCAGTGATCTTCCAACAGATTCCGACAAGAACACTGCATAGAAGCAGAAGGAATTGCATGGAGCCCACCCCCATCATCTTGAGAACGAAAATTTGGATCATGCGGCATCCAACACGTGGCTAAAGAAAGGAGAACTTTTTTCTGAAACATAAGGGTTCATGATAGCCATCCAAGACAGGGTTATTGCGACGAAGAATTACAGGAAATACATTCTGCACGAAAACATCGACGACCGGGGCAGGAAGTGTAGAATGCCGGGGAAAACGATAGAACACATCATCGACGGATATACTCAGGTAGCAAGCGCTGATTACACGTCACGCCACAACAAAGCAGCAAAGATTGTACACCAGCAGCTCTCTTTGAAGTGTAACTTGCTGCGGGATGCGGTTCCGTACTACCAGTATAATCCTGCCCCTGTCTTGAAAGATAACCAGTTCAGAGTATATTGGGATCGCTCGATCATCACGGACCATAAAATTCCAGCAAACCGTTCAGATATTGTGGTTTACGACAAAAACATGAAGTTAGTTCAACTAACTGACAAACTACAACTAACAAAATCACGAAATATCATGACTTGGCGGAGGAACTAAAGCAAATGTGGCATCTGGACGAGGATAAAATAATTAGGGTTGTGATTTCGGCTACAACCATTGTGCCGAAAACACTTTTTCGCTCCCTGAAGGAGTTGGACATCGAGGGAGAGGTGGGCAATACCCAGAAGGCGATGGTTCTGGCAACTAACACCAGACCTTTTATCATAGACGTCACCACTAATCGAGACATTGGGAAAAACATAGTGCAATATGCAATTCAATTTTTTGTATTTAATACCAAAATGGTTTGTAACTTATTTGAGAATATACTTCATATAATAATAAACCCTATAGTGTCCTATTATGACCAGGCGAGTCCTCATATTTAGATAACTTTCTACAGCTTATAGTGGATTCTGAACCACCACAACTTTAATGGTTATGCTAATGAGTTTCCAGTTCATTAAGCTGAGCCCAAGTTGTGTTCAATTTTTACTGCAAGGAAACTGATTAACCTCTTCGACATGAACGCCATTCGAACGCTTTCTATCTCATGCTTAAGTTGTTGCATTGATAGCATGGCTCTGATGATACATGTCGGGAATCACCTTGTTTACCCTATTATTCATTGATAATAGCGCACAAAAAGCAATCTACCTTCTCGACAACGTTGACAAAACGCAAGTTAATTCAATCGTCACGGGTCGGATTTGAACCCACTGCACCTTTCTGGTTGCTAGGCAGAAGCTTTACCGATCAAGCCACAAAGACAGTCAAAACTCTGAGAATTCAAATAAGATTTTTCCAAATAAAATTTTGTCTGATAAACTCATAGCTCTGTCTACATAGCTCGGCATCTAAAAATGATGACAATCAAAATCTGGGCACTTATGTCCCTTACTGGCTCCACCACATAAAAACTGGATTTTGACCATCTTGACTACGGAAAAAATTGGGAAAAACTGCATTTTGATAAAATTTAGTCAACTTTAAGTAGATTTTATGAAAAGAAAAACCAAAAAAACCAATTTATAACAGCTCTATAATTTTTTTTTATAATTATCAAATAAACTATGTTTTTAAATAATATCCTAATATCCTGATTTAAAAAAAACTGAAACTGTGTACGCGCCTATATTCGTATGAAGATATATTCTCTAAACTGTGTGTTGTTATGCTTTTGCTACTGCTCTACCCTGCTTGTGGTTATACATTACATTACATTACAGACAAGATTTAGTGTATCGTCGGCTTCCGAACAGATCGCACATTTTTTCAGAACGACAGTTAGTCTGCGTTATATAACATACATTTTATTATAACAATTGGATATTATTCTACATTTATCATAAATTAATTAAATAATTGTTGAGTGAATTATTATTAATTTGTCGCGTTTTTTACTCCAATAAATTATATTGTGCAAAAAGAATAAGAAAATAAAATAGGATTTTTCTATAATAGAAAATCTTTTTTTTTTTTTTTT
>JXPH01007905.1:701-11835 GCA_001014845.1 Mochlonyx cinctipes | reverse complement strand
ATCTATCTAAAAAAATAAAAATCGAATTTTGGTACTTGTACGTGGTTGTCTTTTGTACAAAGGCGTGAAATACAAAAAATTAGATTTAGTACATGCACAAACCAAGCAACTCGACAGAGGAAGGTTAACCCTACCGAAAAAACAAGAAAAACACACAGAACCTTATTGCTATAGGAATTTATCGTTAGTGTCTATGCAACAAAATTAAACGAAAACTGCAAAAAAATGAACATAAATTATTCGATTTGAACGTTTGTTTTACCCCCCGATTGCTCTCACTTTTTAAAAGATCACAAACAATTTTTTCAAAAAACGTCGATTTTTGAATAACTCCGTCATAATTTGAATCCTTACATGTAGATTTATGTCCTTTATTCGAAACTGCAAAAAACATAAAAATATGTCATCTCGAGTTCTTTTAGGTGGAGCCGTTGATACTGGAGCCTACAGAAGGCTTCAACCGATTTAGCATAAAATTTTAACGTATTATAACCGGTTTTGAGGTTATTTGCACAATTGGATCTTTTATATACCAGAGATCATAGCAGCATTTGGACTTTTAGGCTTCAGATTATGCAGAGTGACATTCAAATAAAAAAAGCTTAACAGTAAGTTTCAATCGACTGCAATTTAAACCGAAGATAATGTTAAGAACCCTCTGAATTTTCAAAGGACTCCAAAGCTACCAGCCCTGTGTATGTCTCAAATCATTCGACCAACTGAGCTAAAGAGATCTAGGCCGATGTGGCTTCATAACTTTAACTTCTTTTTTTTCTCTACCTACGCTTTTCACGTCGCTTCGGCTAATTAAGGGTACCATTCGCGGGGCCGAACTGATTATGATGCAACTTCGATTTATTATCAAAATTCGTCATTTTTGGTATAAAAAGGTCAGTTTTGTATGGGAGTCCACCGAAGGCTTTCTCCAATTGGGCTTAAAATTGGTAGGCATAAAATGGGTACCAGTTTGGCCGAAATTTCAAAAGATGTTATCAGTAAATGTCGGATTTATCGTTTTTATCGTTAAAATTACGAACTTTTGTATGGGAACCCACAGAAGCCTTCGTCCGGTTGGGCTCTCATATGAATGGATCTAGTTCCTTCTCAATTGAATACCTCCTTCAAAATTTCAAATCGATTAGACAAACCTTCTAGGAGTTTTCTTGAGACAAAAAGACTCTGAAAAATGGATCGCCGGATCACCCAACCGACTAACAAACGTTCACCGAATTTTAGTCAGGAAGGATTCCTACGGGCCCAAATTTTTTTTCAGGTTTGGACATTTGGCCGAATCATAAAAAAATATTTGGGACATTTGGCCGAAATATAATAAATTAAATTTGAACTTATTTCTAATTAGAAATGCACCCGTTTTCAAATAATATTTTCAGTGATTGCGACACAGTAAAATTAATATTTTTGCACACAATGCACCCTTTTTCTTAAATTTATTATGAAATAAAGCCAAAGAAAGTTATTTTTGCCGATAATGCAAAAGCCCCACATAATGCACCCTTTGTCTGAGAATTTTTTATGTGATTAGCATGACTGTTAAAAGGTGCATCGATTGTTTCAGCACAATTTCTAGTTCACCCACTTTGGTTCGATTTAAGCTCTTAAATTCAGTGCGCTGAATAATTTTATCAATATCATTCAGCCAACTGAATTTTCNACAATCGATGCACCTTTTAACAGTCATGATGACTAAGATATAGTAAAATTAACATAATTGCGCAGCATGAAAATGATTATGAACTTTATTTAAACCAAGTTATTTTTGCCGATAAAATTAAAAAATCCCACATAATGCACCCTTTTTTCAAAGAGCTTTGTGTATGCAATTTTTTTCTATTTCGTCCAAATGTCGGAAGAAAATAATTTTTCCATAAATGTCCAAAAAAATTTTTTTTGTTCGACCAAATGGGATTCAGCCATATGGCATTCCGCCAACCGGCATTCGGCCAAGTGTAACAAAATCTTTATTGAGTGTGGGAGCCACTACTTCTTTAGCACTCGCTTCATGTGCAAGAGATCTCGAGTATGAATCTCGCTCAAGGCAGTCATTTCGTATATAAAATCCTTTATTTTTTATTTAAATAGATTTTCCATTCGTCCGGAATACTACAGTCTGCAATACTGGCATAATAACTGCCAGTCCTTACTTATGAAAATTTCTGATATTTACATTAACTTAAGAAATAAAAGTTCAAGTATACGAATGGGTACAAAAATCGAAATCGCCCAAATTAAGTTTAAAACATGTTTTGGACCTACAAGAGTCATTAGCATTCAAAATTGGGAGGATGTCTGTATGTCGGCTAGATGATTACGTTTGTTGTCAATCCTTTGACGCACCTCAAAGTCGTGAACTCAGAATTGGCTAAAAATTTTGCAGACGGAGGCCAAAGGCTTTTGTTNCGATAGAAACGCTCTAAATCTGACATTTATGAATAAAACCTTTTGAAATTTTGGTCATGAACATCCATCAATACCAAATTTATTTCTGTAAGTTTGAAGGCTTTTTTCTGTGGGCTCCCATACAAATTTCGTAGTTTCATGGACAAAATCTGCATAAATCCAACATTTATTGATAAAATCTTTTTAAATTTGGAAATAAAAATTAATTAATGCCCAATTCATCCCAGCCAATTTTGAGCCC
This sequence comes from Mochlonyx cinctipes, assembly GCA_001014845.1. Lineage (NCBI taxonomy): Eukaryota > Metazoa > Arthropoda > Insecta > Diptera > Chaoboridae > Mochlonyx > Mochlonyx cinctipes. The sequence goes on along the minus strand of JXPH01007905.1, from coordinate 9,176 downwards.
AGTCGAACAAAGGCTTCTGTGGGCCTCAATACAAAAATCCGTTAGTTTATAGATAAAAATGATATAAATCACACATTTATTTATAAAATCCTTTGAAATTTTTGGCCAAGACTATTAATTGGTATCCACACACATAATCCACAAAACTCTCTTAGAGTTCTTTTTACTCTAATTCACACTTAACCCTACTGTCTTTTTTTAGAGTTTTTAATTCTAAAAAGGAGTTAAATGAACTCAAAAAAGGGGTTTGACATAAAAAATAAAAAAAATTAAAAACGTTTCTACAGAGTTATAAATACTATAATTTTTAAAACAAACGTATAGTATAATGCTTCCACTAGTTTTCAGATTTACCAAAAATATTTTGCTCGATCTCCTTTTTTGAGTTCTTTTAACTCCTGTTTAGACTTTATTTAACTCTAAAAAAAGACAGTAGGGTTAAGTGCGAATTAGAGTAAAAAGAACTCTAATTAGAGTAAAAAGAACTCTAAAAGGAGTTCTGTGGATTATGTGTGCATACAAAGATGACATTTTTATTATAAAAAAACGAAGAGACGTAGCAGAGGCATAGCAAAAAAATCTAAAGCCGTGATGCCGGATTGACCAGTTTCTTTATTTTACATATTCAAGAATACTTAGTTCCCAACAAAACTTGTTTCTAGCACCAGGACTTTTAAGAAACCTCGGGTTCTAACGATCGAAACAAGCTTAATATGCTTCTAGTAAATTCTCAATTGACGACCGGGAGCTTGAGTGATTAGCACGCTAGCCTCACATACACTAGGTTCTGGGTTCGATTCCCGGTACAAACTGCTGTGTTCTTTTAAATTAGATTTTTGATTTTCAGTTTGTGATAAATCTGAATAATTGATATTTCTATAAATAGAACACAGTACCTATAGTTAGTCTGAGAAATATGCATATACCTACTACCATCCACAGTCATATAACCTATGATTGTGGTGGTATATGTGTGTATGTCAGGTTAGTCAGTTTCCTTGCAATAAAAACTGAATACGACTTGATGGGAACTGGTAACTCATTAGCATAACCATTAAAGTTGTGGTGGTTCGGAATCCACATTAAGCTGTAGGTCCACTAATACCTAGAAAGTTCTCTAAATATGAGGACTTGACTGGTCCCAATAGGGTACTATAGACCTTATTATTATATTATTATTAAATTCTCAAACACAGTTTATTCCCTAAACTTGTCACCCGTTCTTTAAATTTGCAATTAAAATTTAAGTTCATATTTCAAAAAGTTCCAGAAATAAATAACACAAGCTATAATTCACCGTGTGGTCCCTCTTTATTATAAACTTACCAACTCTCTATTTGTCAGCCACAAAATATTTATCACAAAATGACTGTACATTTTTCTACATTCACGGTTCAGTTTAAAGATGAAAACTCACCCAATGCAATTCTTCAATGATGCACTCCCTTTCCACTGCACATGAAATATAGAAGAATTTAAATAATATCAAGTTTCAAGAATTCTTTGCATTCTTTCCTTTAGAAAATGGAATCCAATTTAGCAAATGATTGAAAAATACTTCAAGTTGATGCTGAAATATTTTCAAATAAAGTTTTTTCATCTTTTTGAGATCGTTTAGCATTTTGAATTGATTTGGAAATGGTTTTACATTAAAAAAAGTATTATAAAAATCAATAAATAAATCATCATTTCGCCCTACATATCCCAAAAGATTAACCTACATTTTCCCTTTTTTGTCAGCTCAGCATCTCGTCCCTCTATCCTTCCCTTATCACGATTCATTGCGTTCTTGAGCAAACATTTCTTCCAATCGACTGATCCAAAACGAAAAAGTTTTCGTTGATGCAAAGCGATAAAAAGAGAACAACACGAGTGGAAAAGTCTATCAATCATGTTTACATTTTATTTCCTCATCATCCTTTCCTTCTTCTGTGCGTCCCACTCATAACGCAAATTAATGTCTAATTATGTCCTGATGCAACAAAATGGTGCACCACCGCAACGTCGAAATTGAAATTTCAATTATTGCATTAATTATTTTCAGTTTTATGTACTAAACGTTTTATGGTCGAATTGACCTAAATTATGGCAGGATTTACAACGGCAAGCATATTTTACAACTTAACATACCTGCTAGCAAAAGGTAAAATATAAGGAGAATATAGAGGAAATGAAACCTTATTTCGAGCGTAGCCTTAGCTTAAAAACTCTCAAGGGATTACCCTTCCTTGCAAGGAACGAAGCTTCATTTTGAGAGCTAATTTACGGCCCCTCAATTGGACAGTGCAGAAGAGTCATAGGGCGCACCAGGTGTTTAAACCCCAAGTATGTTCAATGGTCATTAGACCAATTTTGACATATGTTTAGTGTGGTGGCAAAGAGGAGAGCAACATGTGGTTCAAAATAAGTTGAACCAATTACAGAGGCTGGGGTATGGCAGCATCACAGGTGTGATGCGATCAACTTCAATAGCAGCACTCGAGGTTCTTTTGAACCTTAGACCTCTCCACATTTAGTTGCAATTGGAAGCTCGTTCTTCTATGTGTTGACTGTTTTTCACTGCTCTATTCAAACCATCTCGTGGCACTGGTCATGAAAGGATTTAGGTACATCTCACTCGTGAGTTACCCTATCTTTTGCGCCTGTGGATTTAATGTTGGCCACAATTGTCACTGATATGGGTTTTATCGTTGAATTCTTTGGCAGGAATTAGTGGTGTAATGAACTGTTTGTTAACACTTTAGAAGATAGTTCAAACTTTTTCAAGGATGGTCTCCTATGCAATGGTTTAGCAGGGGCCGATATTTATTGTATGGAGCCTTATTCAGAAGTCTCCATCTCTTTGGGCACACTTGTATCAGTCTTTCAAGCTGAAACCTTTGCAATTTTAGCTTGTGCTTACTATTGTTTAGATAACTTGTTTACTGAATTTAGTGTCATTATTTGGTCAGATAGTCAGGCTGCCTTCAAGGCACTGAGTTCAGACACTATAACGTCTAAAGGAAGACTTTGCAGGAAACAATCGCGACCGACTGATCTGGCTGGCTGGTTACTGTAATGTGGAGGGCAACGAACAATCTAACGCGCTTGCTTGAGTTGTTTTTTCTGAATTTCCTATCTAAGCTATTTCAAAAAACTGGTTCAGCAGTCACTTGAAAGACTGGGCAATTAGAAAACATGAGAGCTACTGGAATTCTGTTGTGGGGTGCCATAGCTCAAAATTGTATTTGTCTCGATCAATAGGGTGAAACCCATTTTGATCGCAAACCTAGTTTAAGAACTCCCAAACGATAACCCTTCGTTGGAAGGAATGAAACCTAATTTTGAACCTAGCCCTAGTTTAAGGCATCTCAAGAGATCCCACTTCGTAGGCAGGTCCAAAATCTAATTTTGAGCATAGCCCTAGTTTAAAGTCCCTAAGTCGGCTCGGCCCTGCCTTTACGGCTTATAGACGGTTTGGGTGGCAAATCGCTATCTTATTGAGCGAAAAGTGGCAGTTTTACTTCAAAATATGGTAGATGTCATTGAAAACTACAAACAGCGTCTTACATTCGACCTTTGTTGGTCAAATTTTTGGTAAACCACCGTTTTGGAGTGTGATTCATGCAACTGCTTATTTTTTTCGGTCTTTACAAAATTAGACAAATTTTTTCTTGAGAATCAATGACACCGTTTGTAGTTTTCAATTATGTTTACCATATTCTGAAGTAATACACCATTTTCTGCTCAATAAGATAGTGATTTGCCAAACCGTGTTGTATACAACAAGTGGTGCTGGGGTTTGCTCCTATCACACTTTGCTGGAAGGAACAAAACCTAATTTTGAGAGTGTATTCCTAGTTTAAGGCTTCTCAAGGCATCACCTTCCTTTAAAAGGAATGGGGCTTACAGAAAGTCTCCTTAGTTCTCCTTCTTTAAATTTTAAAAAAACGAAGCTAATTTAACGTACCTGAAAAAGAAAAAAAATCCAAAGTGGACCTCGGAAAAGTTGAATTTAAATGCCAAGCCAATAGTACGTCAGATATTTTCAGATTTATGGTTGATCTTTAAGGGCAGATTTTGAACGGTTGAAGAAGAGTAGAAATCAAAGAATGAAGAGGATCTGAAAGTTATTTACAAAGTTATCCAAATAAGTCTCGTAGTTGGAAGCATCAGGAACAGATGATGTTATATAAAATCTGACATAAGAACTGTTGTTAGGCACCTACCAAAAGCTTATATTCCAAATTAAAGCTCATTCCAATCACTAGAAATCAAGATCTCTGGAAGTTCCTTATCTCGATGTCCCAGGGTCAAACTTCTTTAAGGAACTGTTTTTGGATACTAACTAAAAGCTTATAAATATTCCAACTTTCAGGTCATCATCACTAAATTTCGAGAATTCTGGATGTTCCTCGTTCCTTCAGATCCCTAGCTCAGGGTCTAACTTTTTAGGACAGTTCCTGGATAATTATCAAAGCAAATGTTCAAATTTAAGACCTTTCAATCATTGGATCTCAATATTTCTGAAGAGTCCTGATTAGTTTGTATGGGGCCTCAGATCCGGTGGCCGAATTGACAAACTTTTGTTGAGAAAAACCTCCCCACAAAATGTCAGTCAAATTGGTTGAGAAGTACATGAGTTGTCGCAGACACAAACAGACTCGTGAACCACGGGGTCTGGGGACCCCCATACAAACGTATCAGAATTCTCCAGAAAAGAAATCTTGAGTTCTAGTGATCGGAATGAGCTAAAATTTGAAACATAATCCTATGGTAAGTATTCCTAGTAAAGATTGGGCTTGGGACATCGAGATCTACAGCTCCTGTGTACCAGGAACTTCCAGAATACTCAAGTTCTAGTGATTGAAATGAGCTCAAATTTGGAATAAAAGCTCTGGTAAGTTCCCAAGAACAGTTTTTGATAAATTCGGAATAATATTATCGGTTCCTGGTGCTTTCAATTACCAGTATTTCTTGGATAACTCTGTAAATAAAGTTCGGATCCTCTTTTGCACATATTATCTTTGCCGAAGCCTGAATATGTTCTTTTACACTAAAGATTTTTAATTAATTTCAACGTCTTCTCAGAGGTCAAAACCGGTATTCTCATTTCCTCAAACCTTAAAATCTTTATAAAAATACCGATAATTTTTTTAAATTATTTCCTTTGCGTTTTTGTGAATTATGGGTACTAGAAAAAGACCATTAACTCCAGGGCCCTTACGCTTTGGCAAATTTCTAATGCATAACGGTCAATTCAAAAATATTAGGAAAATCCAAAAATTACATTGGAATCAGAATTCATTTTTGGAAGTGTATGGGAGACCCTCTGGCAGACCTATATGATCACTTTTCAGTTTTCTTCTATTCATAGTATTCTCCTAGAATAACTAAAAATAATTACACCTGAACCATTTATTGACGTTTTGGGTAGCGAATTAGTAAAATGAACTACAAATAATAACCATAAACAAGCATAAAACATAATTTGCATCAAATTTCACGGTAGGTTTACTTTTCATGTTCAGGTAATTAAAATGATTATGTTCAAAAATATGAGTTGTGAACGACGAGCTATACACACTAGGGGTGGTTGAAAAGCGATTTTATAGCTCTACCTCATACGGAAAATTTCATATTTTTTTGTACATTTTTGCCTAAAACTGCTATTGAATTCAAATTTATTCAAAAACTGCTGATCAATGCATTGACTAAAATCAATTTCGACATAAAATGAAAATATGTTGTACTCTATCACAACGCTGAAAACGGTTATGACCTTTCCAAATTCAGAGAGCATGCCCCGAGGCCGCCGATAATACAAACAACGGCATGGGTGGCAAACTGCTATCTTATTGACTATGACTATGACTATTTTCTTCAGATTTGCTGTCAGCCGTGGGCCAACCTCATGGTTACTCTAACTTGACCTCGCAATTTAACATATAAATACACAAATCTTAAACAACTACCCCTCTAACGGACGCAGCAATTGAATCAGAAAAGGCACGGAGAGTCAATTTAAAATGCGCCATGTCACTGAGAATCCTGCCAATAAGAAGAACTCTTGATTCGCCTAGCGGAATCAAGAATCCTACTCTGGGAATGGTTATGGGAAGTTTNAATGCGCCATGTCACTGGAAATCCTGCCAATTTTNGGCCAACCTCATGGTTACTCTAACTTGACCTCGCAATTTAACATATAAATACACAAATCTTAAACAACTACCCCTCTAACGGACGCAGCAATTGAATCAGAAAAGGCACGGAGAGTCAATTTAAAATGCGCCATGTCACTGGAAATCCTGCCAATTTTAAAGAACCCTTGACTCGCCTAGCGAAATCAAGAATCCTCTTCTGGGAAAGGTTATGGGAAGTTTCAGAATTATTTCCTCCTTTTCTCACCCAGCCTGACCGTAAACGATCATGTTTTCTGAATTAATCTTGCCAAACAAAAGCATAAGATCTGGACAAAACTACCCTTTTCAAGTTTGAGAGGTAATTGTGATCAGTTGTGTATTTTATTTTGCATGGGTGGCAAACTGCTATCTTAGTGAACAAAAAGTTGGAGGTTTACTTCAAAATAGTGTAGATACAATTGAAAACTACAAATGGCGGCATAAATTTGACCCTTGTTCCTGACCAAATTGTTGGTCAAATTTTGTGCAAGCCGTAAAAAATGAGCAATTGCTCAAAATTTTACCAACAAGGGTCAAATGTATGACGCCGTTTGTAGTTTCCAATCATATCTACACTATTCTGTAGTAAAACTGCAATTTTTAATCAATAAGATAGTGTATTGCCACCCAAGCCACGTAGTGGTCGTAGGTGTGGCACCCGGGTCTGATTCGGAGGTTCTGGTGATGAGGTTAAAACTCAAATAATCATATCTTTGAAACGGTTGGTCTAGAGGCATTACTTTCTTCAGAAGCTATCCCTAATTATTAGCGAAAAACAAGATGTAGCACAAAGTTTTTTTTATAAACTGCGTCTTTTTTTAAAGGAACTCGATGAAGACATAATGGTCAAAGATCCTATAAATTATGAAGACAATCTGGAAAGTATTACAGAGTTATCGAAGAAACTCTGGTATGTCAAAGCATCCGGAGCGGATGATATTATCCCAAATTCACCTTTGGAACTGTTCTTGGTCCAAAAGCTTATATTCTAAATTTGAGCTCATTCCGATCACTAGAACACAAGAATTCTGGAAGAGCCTGGTACATAGAAGTCCTCAAATCCCGATTTCAAAAGGCAAAACTTTATTAGGAACTGGTTTTGGATAGTTCCAAATTCGAGCTCCATTTCGATCACTAGAAATCAAAATTTCAAAATAGTTCTTATTTTTGTTGAGAAAAGTCTCCACACGGAATTTAAGTCAAATCAGTTGAGAATAATGTAAGTTATTGAGCATACAGACACACAGACAGACAGGCACTCAAACATATTTTAAGTTTTGTTTTGTTTTNTTTCAAAATAGTTCTTATTTTTGTTGAGAAAAGTCTCCACACGGAATTTAAGTCAAATCAGTTGAGAATAATGTAAGTTATTGAGCATACAGACACACAGACAGACAGGCACTCAAACATATTTTAAGTTTTGTTTTGTTTTTTTTTTTTGCGTTTCAGACCATTTGGAACAACTTTTTCCGAAGGACCAAAATTTTTCCAATCTAACTATTTTATTATTATTATTATTTTTTATCAATAGATTTGATGGGAAAAAGAAAGAAAAGCTAAAATGTCTAAAAATAATAAACAATAATAATATTTACTTCGGCATGCCGCAGAACAAAGCCAATTTGGCTAAATTTATACCATATGGCACATTTTCCGACCCACCGTTTGTGGAATTCAAAAAAACTCACTCTTCGTCCATCCCTAATACACACATTTTGGAAAAGGGGAGATTGTTATGATAGATTATTATGGTGACGATTTAGCATCTTTTTAATGTCTCGAGCTCAAGGTTACCCGCGTGTAAGTCTTTTATAACAAAATAATAACACAATTACGAGCGTGAAAAAATAAATAAAAATATAAAACATTAAAGACGTTATAAAAATGATTTAGAAGCTCACTTAACTCCATAATAAATTAACAATGTATTTAGCGCTCTAAAATTCTCTCTTTCCTCTCCACTCTCGTCTTCCTCCTCCTCCACTCCTTAAGCATTTTTATTCTCACATCGTGAATAAATTTCAAATTGTGAAATTAACCAGGCGACCCCATTATACACTTTACATTATTTTTACTCTTAACATAGAATAAAAGCTTTCTTTCTTTCTTCTTATGCAAAATAAGATTGAATATTTTAGATAAAATTGCATTCCATTTCTATCCAAACAAAAAGAAAAGAAAATGGAAATATACCTACACTGTAAAAAACAACAAGAAAAATAAAATAGGTACACAATTCATAGCCGAAACTTAATATTTTTAGCAATTCTCTACTAAAAGTGCCACTCTCTCGAAAGGTACCCGATAAATGTAT
>JXPH01007897.1:560-11149 GCA_001014845.1 Mochlonyx cinctipes | reverse complement strand
TAGAGTATTGTAATGGATCTGTTTATTGATACTTTAGAATATCATAAATTTGATTGAAAACTACATACGCTANCACCCGATATAATATAACTCTTCAAACTATAAAAGTTAAAGCCTAGAGTATTGTAATGGATCTGTTTATTGATACTTTAGAATATCATAAATTTGATTGAAAACTACATACGCTATTATACATTTGACCCTTGTTTCTGAACAAAAAGTTGTTCCAATTTTGAGAAATATATGTTTGAAAGTTTATCAAATTATTAGCAAAAACGATTTTTAGCATCTGATTGCAATATTGTTTTATTAGAGACTTGTTTCAAGATGCTGATACATGCTTGAAGCCATAGTACACTATGGCTTAAAAAAGAACTAAACGCAAGACTACTCATTTGAAAAATACATTTACAACACTTGAAGAAACGTAGGAAATCACAAAGTATATTATTTAGCTTTTCTTTCATATTTATTATATATTTTGTGATAGGAACTGGATTTAGCCTTGGTTAAAGATGATATGTGCAAATTTTTAAGAGGATCGGAAAAGTATATACAGAGTTATCTAGGTAACTGGAAGTACCAGACATGGATAAAACTATCACAAAATTAGCACAGGAACTGTTCTTCGGCACTTGCCATAAGCTTATATTTGAAATCCGATCACTAGAACTCAAAAATTCTTTAAGTTTTTGATACACAGAGGCCTCTAGATCCCGGAGTCTCAGGATCAAACTTTTTCAAGAACTATTCTTGGCTACTTACTTAAAGCTTATATTCCAATTTTTAGCTCATTCCGATCACTAGAACGCAAGATTTCTGGAAGATTCTGGTGAGTTTGTACGGGATCCCAGATTCCGTAGCCCAATTTGTCTCAGTAACGAGCTCGTTCTTACTTTTGTTGAGAAAAGCCTCCACACCAAATTTCAGCCAAATCGGTTGAGAATGAAGTGAAGAGAGAGTGTGAGAACACACGACTACTTTTTTATGTTTCAGACCGTTTGGAGTAATTTTTCCCTAGGAACCAAATTTTTTGATTTTACCGAATATCTTTAAAGCTCCAGGCTTCCTACAGTCATATTCGCGGTATCCTACTACATAAGTTTAAATGTTGATTATTTAAAACATAATTGCAAAAATAATTAATAGTACCATGTTTAGATTAAAAACTACTGATGTTTTCGAAAAATATTGGATTTATTTCAAAATTAAAATTTAGCATCGAAAAGGTTACATGAGAAGAAGGCATGAAGAAGCCATGATGAATGTGAGGATGTCGTTAAGACTTTAAAATATGTATGGAATTTTCATGGGTTACTGACGTGCTCTCATGGATTCTTCACAGATAGTTTAATTTTGAGCCGTGAAGAAACCGTTAGGTCGATAAAATAATGTATGGGTGAGTTTCCCACGAAATCCTTATAATTTCCTACCCGTTAGGAAAAGTGAGGAAACCGTTAGGTTATCTGTAGTAGTTGACGGATTATTTCCGTACAATTGTTGGCAAATTTACACTGGGATTTTTTTCTGTGTGGCCCTACGTAAGTACTTCTCGCTAAATGAAAAACAAAAATAATTCTGTAGAATTCGCAGAAAAAATCAATTAATTATTGTAAGTCTACAGAATCGATTTTGTGAATTTCACAACATGCTTTCATTTAAAATAAATGTCAAATAAAAAATGTTGGTTTCGATTTTTCAAGATAACATCTGCGAGAGAAGTTTAGAGAAAAGTTAGCGTAGTTAACTTCATTCCTAACTTTATAGATTTTTGAAGTCAATTTGATAGAATTTTTTTCCATCAAAAGACAGATTTGTTTCAATCAATTTCACAGATTTTTTTAAATTATTTTTTCTGACATAACAAAATTGATGGGCATTATTAATTTTGTGCATAATAATATATTTTGACCAGAAAAAGTGCATTTGAAATAATTTTACATAAAATCATCATCACAAACCATATAAAATAACGTTAAATTTTAATTTTATTTTTCGTCACCAGTTTTGTAAATTGGTTGCGTGATTGAAAGGGAAGTGAAGTGAAGTTAGCTCAACAAAATATTAAAACCTCAAAAATTACCGAATAAAACTGCAAACCAACAGAATTATTCGGTGGTCCAGATTTTCTTGCTGAAATCAGTGAATTTCATAGCAAATAAATTCTGTAACTTTAATTAAGGGTGTTAGGTTTATCCTCCCTCTTAAAAAGGAAATCTTTTTGAATGCCTACATACAACTGTGACCACGTAAGCCATAAGCTTATCCTACACGCTAATTAAAAAATAATGAATTATAAAATGTATACGGGTAATTTGAAAGAAGTAGAAGAAATCAAGGAAAAGTATTGAATAATCAATTGATTTCATGTATTCTTAAGAAAAAGCTTAATTATTGCTGTTTCCGTAAATTGAGTTTCTTGATTTTTATCTATAAATGTAGCTTATATTTTGTGTCAACACCATGTCGATGTGTGTGTTCACACTCCGTCGATACAATTTCGATATGTCGACAAAAATCTTAATTTGAAAAGTGCTGATTATTCTATAAAATATGGTTGATGGACCAATAATTTTACTTTGTTAAAAGCACTGATTAATTAGTACTTTTCATTCAGAGAGTGTACTACTATAGAAAGGCTAAACGTAGGTTTGCAATTTTTTACGAAAAATTTATTTTCAATAAATTATTAAAAATAGAAAAAAATATATGATCGTTTTTCTTGCATTTGGTCTTTCGTAAATTCGGTCTTTTATAGCATTCAGTATTCTTTCTAGAGGAGTATATGAAAGCATTGAACAATTCAAAAAAAATTAAAGATTTTCGATAAGAATCCTTTTTCCAATAATGTAGAAATTCTTTTTCCAATTACATATTAGGAATTTAAATAAAATTTTAGTTCAAGTTCTAATTTTAAGTACAAATCTCATAATCAAGAGTTTTGTTTTCCAATGTTTTTCATTATTTTTAATTTTGAGAAAATCCCAAATAGGGTAAGTAACCCAGTCATGAACAAACGATGCAGTGATGGCCACAGTTTTTACTTCTCATATTGTTCTAGTAATTACAGGTTATAGCAGAGTTTTCTTGGAGTTGCAATTACAATAACTTCAATGTTTTACTCTATTTTATGCTATTTTTTTTGACTATATGAAATTATGTACATGTACCTTAAATAATATTATAATATAATACGGTCTATAGTATCCTAGGGGGATTAGACAGAAAATTTAAAATACTGAAATTTTTAGATAATGTATCTTAAAAATTTAGTAAGCCCTTCGTTCTAATTATTAGTTAAAATTATTAAAAATAATAGTTAATAAATCTTAAAAAATAAGTAATATTATGTTAACTGAAGTTAATAGTTTGGAATACGATTTTTATTCAAAACGCGAAATTACAATTATCTATCGAATGTACATCAATCTAATGTAAGATTAGTTTTTGGATCATTTCTAAAATTTTCAGTTTAAGGTGGTTAACTGAAATTTTAGATCAAAGCAGTGAACTAATAAAATCAGTGGGTGAGGTTTAGTCCTGTTTTCAAATCACCTTAAAACTCTAAATTGAAAAAGGTTTTTTTTAGTTCATAAAATTGTAGAAAAAGTATAGTAGAGATAGTAAGTACCACACATATAATTCTGGAAATTAAAATTTCAGTTCTTTTCACCTAAATCCAGACAAAAGTCTACCCACTGTTAATTTTAGTTATAGCTTGGAACTATTAATTTTAATTTGATTTTCAAACTTTGTCAGGAGGGTTAGGGAACGCAACTGGCCACTTTTACAAAAACGATTTATTTTAATTCACATGTTCAAACTATTTTTGATAGTTCTTTTAAGTATTTATTTTAGGTTTTTTCCTTAAAAAACGAGTTTGTGTTCAAAAACTATTCTGATAGTTTATCGAACTAAAAAACATCGTTACTGAAATTATCGGTGCAAGCCTGTTAAACGCCAATTCTTCTGCTTAACACAAAAGAATTAGCGTTCAACAGACTTGGTGCTTACCACCCTATGTGTAAATACTTACATTATTATTTCTACCATTTAATGTACCAAAAATAGACAATTCGAAGTTTCTCAAAATTGAGTACTATAAAAAATTTGCACTCTTAATTTTGAATAATTTATTTGATTTTACAATTTTTCTGAAAAATGTAAGAATTAAAATTATTTTTAGTACTTGTACTAAATATATTTTTAATCCCTATGCGCTTTTAAAATTTGAGTTGCACAGACAAAATAAAAAGTAATTTGAAAAAAAGCTTGCATAAAACATATAATAAAATATATGAATATAACATGCCTTCTTGCAAAAAGCAACATAAAAAATTGCGCCATTAACGTTTTAACGTTTTCACTTCCTATGAAATAACCGTAAAGAAAAATTAACACATTAAACTTTTGATTGATTTTCATAAAATTTCAATAAATTAATTAATCAATGACTTGATGAATTCTTGAAAATGTTACGTTAAAATTAATAAAATAGTTACCAAATACGTTTAAATCATTTAAAAATCTCTTCTTCACATCATGATCATAAAGTAGCATATTCTACGATCATTTATTGCTTAAATTTTGATTACCAACAATTTTTATTTCGGTATCAATAGTTCTCTGAACACGGAAGCTTTGGAGGAAAAAAAGAATTTTGATTGATGGTGATTGAACGTGAAAAAGACATATGTTATGGGTTTCTACCAAGTTAATTGAACCAACCTTCATTTTTTGTATCCAATTTATGATTAATTCTGGCATCCGAATTGCTTTTCGATGTTGGTATTCCATAAAATCCATGGACGTTGAAAATCAGCAGAGTTACAAACACTAATTTATTCATTTTAATTATTATTTTTAATATTATTCTTTTAAATAATCTTTGATTTTTTCTAACACTCAATATTGATTACCACTTTGAATAAATTTAAAAAATATGGAAAAGCACGATTTAAATTATCATCACTCTAAATCCGCGACCCGCTCGAAGTTGTCGTGGTTCAGCGATTGCTCTACTTCCGAAAGAAAAGAAACGGTGTTAACGCTCTGACTGCTGCAGTCAATCTGCAAAGGTCTACTGAAAAGTGTTTGAACACAATTTTACTTTCTATAAAATAAAGTATAATGAAAAAAATGTTCAGCAGAAAAGCAATCAATGTGTAATACATGTTTTTACGGTTAACATAAATACAATACAACATTTTATGATTGTGTTTACTGCATGTTCAAAATATCACATGACTTTATATGTTTTTTAGATTTTCATTCTTTCTTCCATCATATCTATAGAAAGAAAAGGAATGCTGTATTCAGTAAAATTTTTACAATTTGGTTCCTTGGAAATAGTTGCTCCAAATGGTTTAAACGAGAAAAAAGTCTGTGTGCGTGTCGGTCTGTGTTTTTGGATTCATTGTTACTCACGTAATTCTCAACCGCTTTGGCTGAAATTGGGTGTGCAGGCTTTTTTCAACAAAAGTAAGGACGAGTTTGTTAATGGGACAAATTGGATAGTCGGGTCTGAGGGGTCTCATACAAATTCACCAGAATTTTCCAGAATTCTTGAGTTCTAATGATCGAAATGAGCTCAAATTTGGGACATAGTCTTATCGTAAGTATTCAGGAACAGTTCCTAAAAAAATTTGACGCAAGGACATCGGGATCATGAGGATTCATGTGCACCAGGCTACCCTATCTATGGTAGCAACTTTTTTTTAATGCTTTTTAGATTTTATTTTACGTCGATAGATAGAAGAATGCTTATTTGTTCAGTACAATTTTGAAAATTTTGTGTCTTCGGGGAAAGTTACTACATTTGGTCTAAACCGAACAAAAACAAAACTAATTCAGTGTGTGCGTATGTGTGTGTGTCTAACACGATATAACTCACGTAAATCTTATACTATTTTGTTGACATTTGCTGTGTGGGGACTTGTCTCGGCAAAATTATGGTCATGTTCGTGTTCGTGTTCGTGTTCATGCCCACTAAGCACGTTGGGCTAATACTAGATGTTGCGACATGTTACGACAAGTTGTAATATAATGGAAAAAATATTTTGTCAAAAGAGTCAGCAAACTTATATTTTTCAATTTAAATTTCATTAAAACAATAAAAAAAATCATTTCCAATGAAGAAAACCTCTCAAACCTGCTAATTCTGCAAACTTTTTAAAAAACTTGTCGTAACCTGTGCCAAATTTGTTCTAAAAAACATAATGTTGACTCAAGTTTCCGCTTTGTTAAAAAGCCAAGTTTTACTACAAAAACATAATGTTTACTCCAGTTTCCACCAAATTTTGCTTATTGGGTGTTAATGGGGCATATCAGTCCACGGGTTTGGGGCTCCACACAAACTTGTCAGATTTGTTCTGAAATCTTGAGTTCGAATATAAATGCACAAAAAAGTTTGCACAAACTTTGAATATTGGACCTTGGACACAGAAAATAAATACATCCGAAAAAACTGTAACAGCATCTGAAAATTTAACTTAGCTTTAACATGTTTTGAAAAAAAAGATGAGCTGCCAGTTTCAAGTACTTCAACTAGCAAAGACGATTGATTTTAAGATATCCAGAATCACTGCCCTTGTGACTTGATCGGTAGTGCGTCTGCCTAGCAACCAGAGGGTACGGGTTCAAATCCTACCCGTGACGATTGATTTAACTTGCGTTTTTTCAGCGTTGTCGTGCGCTATTATTAATGAATAATAGGGTAAACAAGGTAATTTCCGACATATATCGTCAGAGCCATGCTATCAAAAATAAACTTGCTGCAAAAACTTAAGTATGGGATAGAAGGCGTTTGAATGGCTTTCATGTCGAAGAGGTTAGTCAGTTTCCTCGCAGCCGAAATTGAACACATCTTGATGGGCTCAATGAACTGGTAACTCATTACATTAGCATAACCATTGAAGTTGTGGTGGTTCGGAATCCACTATAAGCGGTAGGTCCACTAATACCTAGAAAGTTCTCTGAAATATGAGGACTCACCTGGTCACAATAGGGTACCTATAGGCCTTATTATTATATATTATATTATCCAGAATCAGAGATTGATCGCAAAACGATCGCAGGGTTTCTCAACCATTCTGTTTCAAAAAAAGAAAAAAGCTACATTGACACAGGACTAGGGGCGTGTTTTTGTTTACTAGTAATTGTATGTAAACCAAGAAAGAAACCCAACAGAAACTAAGACACAAACCCAGATATTGCACTTCAACATTTTTACTGTTGAAATAAACAACGAAAAATCTGCAACATTGGCCGTTTAATGCTCATTTTAGAAAAATGTATAGCTTAATATTGATTGTCTTTGGTAGAAGATTTCCTAGCAGAAACAAATGAAAACAACTTGATGGGCACAATGAACTGGTAACTCATTAGCTTAACCATTAAATTTTCGGTGGTGTGAAATGCCCTACATCGAATATAGGTTTACTAACACCTAGAAAGTTCTCTGGCCATGAACTGTGCCTCAGCGGAATCGAAGAACCGATTTTGGTCATTTTGACCGTGTTTCCACCACTAGACGATTCCAAACGCCATGGATTCGTGTACAGCATCTCAATAAACTCAAAACTAAAATTATGGCTAACTATAATATTTAATAGCTTCCAACATTTAAATTGCTTTTGCTTTTGATTATAGACCCAGAGAGTGCTCAAAAGTGTTTGCGACTTTTTGAAGTGACATTATTTTTGCATCAATCGATTAGTTACATGGTCAAAAAATACAATCAATAGACGGCTGTTCAGCCTAAATAATCTTGCGAACAATTTTAACCAAAAATTTATCATCCTCACAGTCGTAATCAACTCATTGTCAAAAAATGCTTCTTTGCAAAATATGAGAATTGAATCATTCCTTGAGTAATTTGCAAAAAACATTCGCAAATTGATAATTTGGATCAATAATCGTCTGTCATGTTGGTATTAGGTATGTTTAAAGGGTTGGATATGAATCCGTGAAGACACAGACACACAGTTTCAGCTATGACTTCCTCATTTAGTGAATCCGTTTACTGGTGGGAAACAGGTTTGGAAACAAAGGACAGGTCTGGCGAATACGGTGGCTAAAAAACCAGTATAAATCCGATTTCGTGCAATTTTCCTTGTGTACCTAACGAGGAATGAGCGGGCGCATTGTCGTGATGATGTAGAAATTTTCAAACAATCCAATAATGATGAATAATATGCACCAGTTATGGTTTTACCTTTTTCAAGATAGATGATGAATATTATTCCACCCACATTCAAAAATACGGAGGCCATAACCTTGCCGGGCCATTGCTGAGCTTTTGGATGTGTCGGAGCCCTTTCAACCGCAGAAACCCATTGTTTTGACTGTTGTATGGACTGAAGTGTGCAGAAATGGATCCATGATTATGAATTGGTGCAAAACTCTTTTGAATTTCGCGTAAACATTGCTCAATTCTGCTGGGAAGTCGTAACATAAATTAGTTTTTGGTCTTCTGTGAGCAATCGTGGCAGTCATCGCACGCAAAGCTTCTTCATACGCAAAATATCGTGTATGATATTGAACACACTGCCATATGACATCTTTGTGGTCTTAGCTAGCTTCCTTAATTTCACTTTAAATTGCACATTGGTGCATACTAGCACCATTTTTTAGGATTATTCCACACTTCTTGATTCACCTAGTATTTGGTTGGGAAAGCTTTCTTCTCAAAGGAAGAAGTGGAACTTGCGATCTTACACTTCTTCTCCTGGCTATACCATTCAAAAAATTTCTTTATTTAAGACCTTAAAAACAATTCGTAGCCCCGAATTCAAATTTTTTTTATTAAAAACTGGAAAATTGCGAATAGTTTTTGCAAATTTCTTCTCGAAGGAATCAAAATTTGGCTGACAGAAGGCCAGATCAGGGTTTGTATGGTCAAAATCTATATTTTTAGACTATTTTTTTTTCTTTTTTCGTCCAAGTTGCAAATATGAGCTACCCTCTAGATGTATTAAAGTATGTTGTAAAATGGAAAGAAACATAAAATTCAATCCAAATTTAAAAAAAATCTCTTTATTGTGACATTACAAAACTTTATTATTACTAAGTCTAAGAAAATTGTGTTGATGTAGATGCCTGGTACTGCATCAGTATTTCATTTCAGCCTTTAAATGTGTTTAAAAAGTTTCGCTTTCAACCTTACCGTCAACATAAAAACGTCATAATCGGAACAGAGTCGTGAGTTTGTTTACAAACGTTCGCTGCTTATGACGTCATACTACACTTAACTGACCATGTGCTTGGGTTGGGCGAGTTACCATAGTATTGTAATTCATTTATCATGTATGTTTATATTTAAGTTTTTAAATATTTATAAAATGAACTACTTTTTTCAGCTGATTCAGTGAGAAAGAGAAGTTAAGTGATAATATTTCTTGTTTATGTTTATCAAATGAAAATTTAAATCGCCAGACAAGACAGAAGATTATGTTTAGTTATGCTGTGTAATAATTTAATTAAATATTTATTTTATTTATTTTATTATAGGTATACCTATATCATATCTGAAGTGGTTAATAATGTAGGATGTTATTATTTATATTTTGTCTGCAAATTGAAGGACGGTAAACCGATAAAATACAATTGNTTTTAAGGGATGCAACTTGCTAGTTAAATTTCTGAGATCGTTATGCTTAGAATCTTTATTTTTGATTAACCATCAGTTACATAAGCTGAAAACTATACACAATCACATACGTTAAGTCTAATGGACACACTTGTTAGTATCGTTAAAACTGAATTTTGAGGTTTTTAGAGTATTGTTGCAAATTGTTTAAGTGGCCAGGGCCTAGAGGTGGTAAAATCTTATTTTCAAACATAAACCGACAGAGTGACACATACAATTTTGTAAAATACACTCAAAAATAATAATCAATAAGATTTTTGAAAAATTCACGTCCTGGTTTAAGGTCCTACAACTTGTCCATTTATTATTTTTCGACAATACATATTTATGAGACGTATCAAACTTCATGAATTCACTTCAATATTACAAATTTCTTGTAAAACTATAATTATGATTATTTGGCCAAGGCCCTAGGGCCTTCAAAGTGTCTAAAGCGTTACATACACATACATGCATATTTTTTTTTAAGTTTCAGACCAAATGGAACAATTTTCCCTGAGGGCCAAACATTCTAATAAATGGAACCAATTTAAATAGTGAGATAGGAAATATATAATGTTTAAATAATAGATAGGGGGTCCCTGAAAGTCTTGTTCGATAACATGCCGAAAAAACAAAAGAAAAGTTCTGTTTAAATTTTATGAATATTTTTCATTAAAAAATAAGAGGACTTTTAGAAAAAACCTTTGACATATATGCCGAAATATATTGAAAATGATTGCAATTACAAGGTATAGGTTCGTGGCTTACTTTACATTCAAAGACGTTCTTCTGAAAATCCTCTTATTTATTAATGAAAAATATTCATAAAATATAAAACAGGGAATTATCTCTTTATATTTTTTGGCATGTCAGCAAGATTTTCAGGGACACCCTATAATAATCAGGGCTAGAATCGAGGCCTAGCGCGCCCTAGCGGCGCTAGGGCACTTATTTTTCA
>JXPH01007895.1:7410-18420 GCA_001014845.1 Mochlonyx cinctipes | reverse complement strand
AATCAGTACTTTCTCTTGATTTCTTCTATTTCTTTTAAACAATCTGTTAATTCTATAGATAAGAATCAGTACTTTTTTCTTAGCGTGTAATTTTTCTCTCAACATCTCTCACTGATGTTATCTTGAAAAATCGACCCGAACATTACTTATTTGACATTTTTGTTTTATTAGACATTTATTTATGATTGAAGAAATGTTGTGAAATTCACAGAAACGATTCTGCCGATTGAATTGATTGGTTTTTTCTGCGAATTCTATAAAATTATTTTGATTTTCATTTCCAACTCGCCTTATTCAAGCTTTTATACGAGCACGGTCAGTAAACAATATTTGCGGATTCGTTCCATCGTTCACTTTTTTTTAATTCCGTTAAATTCACTAATTTTTCCTTTGCCAAATAAATACTTTTCTGATCCCCTTCAAAATCTGCACCTATGATTTATAACCAAGTCTCAATCTAGTTTAGTGGATTATATAGCTTTTCATTTCTATCTATTGATATGATGAGAGAAAGAAATATAATCCACTTGGCGATTTCATTTTTCTATTCCAGGTTAGATTTGGCTATAGATGGTTTGAAATCATGATATTTTGATATGTTTACCTATAAATAAAAGCAATTATAATAAATCAGATTCGTTGAGTAAATAAATTTTCTTATATTTTTATGCGATGGTTAATAATCCACCCAGCAAAATCCTCTTTTGATAAAATCATAAATAACTTCATCAAACTACACACTATTTGCCAACTTGTGTTAAGTTAATCAATCCTATTACACAACACAACAACAACATTCACCCCCATTATGGGGTTTGTTTTGTGGGATGCTGTGCCGGGGCTAAATAACAAACATAAAATAAAATCATCTTCTTCAGGACATCAAAATGAACGATAATCATCGAAACTATGTAAAACGTACCCAAAATCACAAAACTCCCAGTTGAAAACTTTATGCCAAAATCAAAATCCTTTCCTTAATCCGATTTGATCGAAAAGTTTATTGAAATATGAAACTGTGGCTGCCAAACCATCAACTGAAGCACCATTTTGCGCCGCAGAATGTTTTAATCGAGAAATTAAAATCGATCAAAGAGATCAATTTCATGATTTTGTTTTCCAGCATCCACGATATCATGATTTTATCGCCTGGGTGGGGAATATGACGGTGGGCGGTGGGTGGTTGCTTGTTACGATACGTTAAATTTGTTTCATTGAAGAAAATAAAAAAAAGAAAGATTTTATTTAATTTTATGGAAAATAATTGTTTCATGAAAAAATTGTGTAAACTGCCTCGGGAAGCTAAACAATAAATTTATCTTAATGTTTGATGAAAGATTTATTTCTGAGAACTTTTTTTTTACAATTTGCTAGAAGAAGGGCTGTTTTTTATTGGATTTTATTAGAACCCGGTATTTTTCAGGTCTGATTTTTGCTAAAATTGAAATCAGACCACGGCTTTGGTAGCAATTCAGTATCTTATTTTCAAAAAACTGCCACCCAAGCCGCTTATAGACAGCTTGGGTGCCAAAGAGACGGCACCGGGGTCTGATTGGAATATTCTGATTAATTAAAGCCATAAACGGGTGCCCTTTTGGCATCCTTTCAGCCACGGTCGAGTGACAGTGGAGGACCATAAGCCCACCGCCCAGACACCGGTTTGAAAATACCCTGTAATGCCGGACGATTCAAGAGGTAAACGCCATTGAAAACACCCGGTGACACTAAACGAATTAACAGGTGAATGTCAGTTTTTGACGATCTTTGCACGATGCAATGAGCAGCCTGCAAAAAACTGGTTGAATCAACAAGTGTTTTTTAAGCTCACTGGCGTCATCGAATTGCTTTTGATTCTTTCGACGTAATTTTCTGAATGTGGTGTAGGGTAGAGCGCAAAATAAAATAGCAAATATTTTAACTTGAAAAGCAACTACAAATGTATCCAATGGAATGGAGAATCCTAGATTCTATTCAATAAATAACATTGCGAACTAAATCAATGCATAGGAGCCTCTCGCAATAGAAGAGTATCCTTCGTAGAGTAGTCCTTCTTAGATCTGAATTTTTCTTAATTTTCCCTCATTCTACATTTGAAGAGTATTTTAGGTTAATTTTAGTCCCTTTCCATATTCTTAAGCGTACATAGATTAAAAATTTGGGGCACCTCAACAAAGAGTTCATCAAAACCGAAGAAATGTCCATTGAACTCATAAAAAATAACTCTATCGCTAAATTCCACTTTGTATCGACTTTACTGGGGCCTCAAAATAAAGGTTTTACCTCTAGAGCAGCAACAGCACACTATAGGCAGCGTGAATGATACAAACTTCTCCAAGTTCTCCGTTACCAGTTGTCACGGACTGAATGTCACCAAATATTTCAACAAAGCCTCTCATATTTGTTGCAATTTTAGCTTTTCTTTTTTTCTCTCAAATAAAAGCTATTGTATCCAGTAAAAAAAGTTTTGGTTCCTTGAGAAAAGGTGCTGAAAATGGTCTGAAACGTGAAAAAAAACCAACAAAAAAATGCCTGTGTGTGTGTGTGTCTGTCGTCTGACTCTCGTAATTCTTAACCGATTTGGCTGAAATGTTGTGTGGAGGCTTTTCTCAACAAAAGTAAGGACGAGTTCGTTAATGGGCCAAATTGTGCCACGGGTTCTGAGGGCCCCTATACAAACTCACCATCACAATTATACAGAAATTTTGAGTTCTAATGATAAGCTCAAATTTGGAACATAATCTTTTTTGGGAACTTTCTTGTGTACTTACACAAGAAAGTTCCTAAAAAAATTGACTCTGGGACATCGGGATCAGTGGGCTCCTTTGTACCAGGAACTTCAAGAAATCTTGAATTCTAATGGTTGGAATGAACTCAAATTTTGGCACATCGGGATCTGAAATCTTCTAGGTACAGAATTCTTGAGTTCTAGTGATCGGAACGATCTCAAAGTTGGAATATAAGCTCTCTTTTCAGAGCTATAAAATAATTATTTTCAGTACTGTAGAGTTTTCTTTCTTCGTCAGAACACCTCGAGAAGATATGCAAAGAAATTTCAACTTTTTTCTAGCTTGGGTAAGCCATCAATTTGAACGAGGAAGTAGATCATCATACCAGCCATGATGAAGCAACCTACCTCTTGCCTCACCAAGATTTTTCAGTTGACTCTGCAGTTTGCTGACCTTTTAGCATGTCTTGGATTGGCAAGCCATCTGCTGACCGCTTCAGCATTCACCAGAATTTCTTTTCGTCGGCTTTTGAAATCCAGTCCATAGATGTCCACTGATGACACGCAACCACCGCCAATAGCCCCAACATCCACCTTTTCCCTTTTTTGTTTGCTGCTGTTAGCCATAGCATAGCCCTGATCCAGTCAAAAGTTTGCAACACTAATAAGGATCCGACGTTTAACTCCTTAAAATCGCCGTAGGAGTCGATCATCAAGTCCCGGATTTTGACGCAGTATAATAAAATGTTGCCCTCACATATTTCTATCGATTCAAACCCTTAAAATCGTATAACCTCTCCAAATATTATTTTTCGATCGCCCGCTCCGACTGTAATATATTGTACTACATATTATTATTAACACTTGATGCGTAATCCTTTGCCTTTTACTTAGTTTCCAACTTTCTAATTAGCACTATCGTCAAACCTACTTTGAACAGGGCCGTAAAAAGGGGGTGTGTGCCAGGTGCTAGCACCCAGAAATTTAGTAAAAGGGCCCCCAAAATTGTTTATCAAAAATGCAATAAAAACCTAAAGATTCGCATATGGGGGCCCCCTTTCAACAAATAAGATGTTTTATTACAAATAATCGCTTCTAATTAGGCCAGTGTTACTAAAAAACACCCTAAAAAAATTTTTGGCTGCGGCGCTGCTTACCGATTACCTAAAAAAAAACTAAGAGGCCCCCTAAAGGGCCCCACACCCACCTCTAAATCAACTTTGCACGGCCCTGACTTTGAATCACCCCAAAATATTTGTTATACATAACTGGGCTGCACATACAATATCAAGATATATATTAATATATGTTAAGTTTTCCAGTCCTTATAAGTCCTGTAAACATATTATCACAATATTCCAATGTACAATAACCATTATGTCTGCCTTGTCTGGGCTATAACCAATAAAATAACTATATTCAAACATAAAATTACATAAAGCTCGTTTATATTTTACTCATTTAATTGTATTAAATTGAGAATGACGTGCTAATAACCATCATATGGGAATTCATAAGCCCATCATACTCCATATTTATAGAATGATGTAATTTGTTGCTTTTACCCCATAATTTAGGTATGGCTTTCTAAATGCAAATAATAATGGATGATGATGATGAAATGTAATATTATTATTATTATGACACAAATATTGTACAAGTGGGAGGGTGGGTGGTTGCAGAGAAGGTGCTTAATCTCTTTAAAAGTATAGAATATACAGGGTGCACTCGTCTATTTATCGCAGCCATAAAAAGTACATACCATAAAATTCAAATTCACAGCCATAAAAATAAAAAGTTTATCCCACAAAATTGAAAAAATGGAGCAGAAAAATATCACGCCAAAATGGATTTTTAATATTCGAATTAGAAAACGTTTAATAAAAAAAAACTTTATCCTCTTTTTGCCTTTTTTCCCAGCATATAAATTTCAATATAATATGAAAATTCATATGTTGAGCCATTTTTATTATGTTCGTACATACTACATGTTTTTATTTATTTCATAAACTCATAAATTTCTCTTTTTTGTAGGATTTTTCATTCCAATATTTATTACGTTACTTGTAGGGAATTCATAATCATAATCCTGGAGTTTCAAGGGTTGCGCAGGGATAAAACTGTGGCTCCTGCTGGTAGTTTTTTATTAATTTAAAATGTGTCATAAACAGTTTTGTACGAGTTAGAGTTTCAATCAAAAAAACTAAATTTAAATGGAATATTAATTGAATTATCGTTTTTATCGTGCATTTACATACTTGAGTACGTTTTCAACTTAAACTTTAATTTTAAAAAAGTTTGTATTTTTATCTTTTTGCAGGACGACAAATCAAATCAACAGCTAGAGTCCTCTATACAGAATAAGCAGCAGCAACAGCTAATACCAGAGAAGAAAAAGTGGATTCACGATCCATCAAGTGAGTACTTGCATTTCAACTAAAGAAGCCCTTACTTTGCGTCTTAAGAACCGCGTTTCTGCGTCTAGGACTCCACATAGGCGCTCGTCGAGTAATGTTCCCGAAATGCCCGTCTACGTGGTGGACGCAATACACGTTGGCGTCTACATGAGACTCCTGAAAACAGGATTCTCAAATTCTCAGTTGTCTCGAGCGACTATTTTTCTACTAGACGCGAGTGTCTTACATTATCAAGACCCTCAATCTAGGTTTTCCTTTTTTATGCTTTCGCAGACTTCTGGGATCAAACCTCCACCTTCCGAACAGCAAGCAATGACGCTGTCCAATACTACCCCATTCAGTGTATGCACATATCTCTCGCATATATTCCATCCTGGCACTGGCGTCCTATTTTGTGAACGCCCGCGTCGTTTTGCGTCGCGGTCAAGTATTTTTACAGTCCTTCGAAATAAATAAGGATCATTATGTTTTTATTCCTTCCAAATAAATATGGATCTCTATATATAGCTCTTTCCCAATTGTAGTTCCTTTTACAATTATTAAAAAATGTTATTTCGCAGAGTATACTTAATACTGACGGTCACTCACAAGCTGTCACAATGCACACTAAATATTACCAAACCGGAACGCCGGTTTTTATAACCAAAATTGATGCCCCCTAATTTTTTGGTTTTAAATTTTGATAACTTTTAACGTTAACCCATTGATTTGCATATGTTCCTACACGCTAAATGAATGTTACCGATTTAGCTATAAAATTCGTCGATTTTATGAAAAAACCTGGACCACCGAAAATATCTGTTGATTTTGTTAACTACACGATCGGTTAAATCAATTAACAGATTTATACGCGATTTAAGCGCAAGTTACAACTCTACCGAACTGTGCAATCAATGTTACTATATTTGTATTCAATTTTACCGATTTGTGTAATCAATTCAACCGATTCTTGTAATCAATTTCACCAATTTCCAAAATCAATGTCATCGATTTTTGTAATCAATTTCACCGATTTTCGTTATGAATGTTGCCGGTTTTCCCAATCAGTTTCA
This sequence comes from Mochlonyx cinctipes, assembly GCA_001014845.1. Taxonomy (NCBI): domain Eukaryota; kingdom Metazoa; phylum Arthropoda; class Insecta; order Diptera; family Chaoboridae; genus Mochlonyx; species Mochlonyx cinctipes. The sequence goes on along the minus strand of JXPH01007895.1, from coordinate 12,226 downwards.
CTGATTTTTGTTATCAATATTACCAATTTTTGAAGTCAATTTCACCGATTTTTCGAATCAATTTCATCAATTTCACCGATTTTGTAATCAATTTTAGCGATTTTCCCAATCACCGACTANTTTTTGTAATCAATTTCACCGATTTTCGTTATGAATGTTGCCGGTTTTCCCAATCAGTTTCACTGATTTTTGTTATCAATATTACCAATTTTTGAAGTCAATTTCACCGATTTTTCGAATCAATTTCATCAATTTCACCGATTTTGTAATCAATTTTAGCGATTTTCTCAATCACCGACTTNCGACTATCGGAACCGATTTAACCGATTATTCCAAATAATTACACCGATTTTCGGGATCAATTTCACCGATTTTTGGAATCGATTTCACCGATTTTCGATCCCTAGGGATCGGAATGGGCTCAAATTATATAAGCGTTTGTGAAAGCAACCAATAACAGCTCCTAAGCTAAATTCAAGGAAATACCATCTGTTCCTGGTGCTTCCAGTTACCAGACTTTCTTGGATAACTTTTCCAATTTGTCCAAGTCCAGATAGGAACTGGTATTATAAAATATAAGACAAAAATGACTGGTCATTGCAAAATGGAGCAAGCCCCTAGCAGTCTTTGTCAGTTCTGTTTCCAAGTCTAAAAATCGTCATTCACGAGAATGTAATTTATGCAGTATTGGCCAATTCATTAGTGTTTACAAACTGCCTTCAAAGATTTCATGTTGAATTATCTTGTAGTTCCTTGTTATCCCATGCCTCTATTTTTCTAGTTTCTTTACTAGGGCTTGCCTAGAAAGGGACCAACTATGCATAATCCTAAGTGCAAACTTTGAATGGTCACCTTCTCCAATCCATCCATTCAAGCTTTTATTTTATTGCAAGCAATCAAATTATTATGCTTAGTAATAAAAAATAGACATATGGTAGCAATTTAAGGATGTATAAGGATAAGTGCTCGCTCAAAGGTTTCAAAGTGGTTTCTGTCCAAGTGAAAGACACAAAAACGACCGTAACTATTCTTCTGATAAATCTTATTGATTTATCGACTGATTGACTTATTGTATTATGGACCTAATCAACCTGGTCAATGTAATCAAATATAAATAAAAAACCTTTAGCCAAATCCCACATTTTACGGAATTTCCTACAAACTAGATCATGGTTTATAGCCCAAATCTTCGACATTTAGGAAGCTAAGAATCTATCTAGATCTTTGTAGCTCTGTACAGCTGTAAGGTACAATCAATAAGTAACAGAATACAGAAAAATAGATATAGAATAAGAGATGACTGTTAAAAATAAAGAAATAAGGGATCAGTGATGATAATCAAAGAACTAGGAAAAGCAATAAATGATAAGTATTGAAAAGAAAACAGATAAAGAATAAACGATAAGAGATAAAGATTAGGAATATAAAAATAAGATATAATCTATAAAGCTATTGAATTAAGGCTATAGAATAACAAGAAAAATTATAAATATTTTGATTCAAGCTCTCAACAGGGTTGCCTTGGCAATGATACAAACATTTTCTTTCTAAGCATAAATCACCGCTTGTTCAAGAAATATTACAAAAGACAAGAAAAAAATAAGAAAAACAAACTTCTTCAGCCACCAGAGACATCTTCAGTTTAAAAATAAAATACTCGTTTACGTCATCATCATTAACTGGTGTAATAAAAAAAAAATCACAAACTTTTCTCATTTAATTCCAGCCCACAGTTCTACTTTTAAGTTCAAAACTTTCACAAAAAAAAAATCCCTTCAAAATCTCCTTTCCCATAATTGCAATTGCGACTTCCACGTTGAACTCCCGCAATAAATGTATTCTTGTCCCAAATTCAGCAGAGAAAGAATCAAATTCAAATTGAAATATTTAAAATTTATAGAGTTTAGGTTATGTATTCTACATACATGCCGAGAGCCCTTGCATATCAATGTGAAAACTGCATTAAATATTTATGTGGTGGTGAAGAGGAAAATGAAATGAAAAACTCTTGAATACTTTGTTTTTGTTCTGCAGATGGAACAATCTTTCAAGTTATTATGATGGGATTGGATTGGATTAGGAAAGAAGTATGTAGAGGAATACTTTATGTAAAGTTAGGGATTTTTTTTTTGGTTAGAAGAAAATCATGGAATGTAACAAAACATTCTTTAAAATAGGATACGGTTACAAGAATTTTGTTTGGGGAAAGGATATCCTGTATCATTATCAACAATCAGAACAAACCCTTTTTAGTTCTGAAAGAGAAAAATAAGTTGGGGATAATTAAGCAGTATAGGGTGAAAAAATTATAAAACTGCCTAAATTTCTGAAAATTTGCCCCGTAGGTCAAACTAAACCCCCTTGTTGAATTTAGAAAAAGATCAAATAAACCTTTTTTGCCATATTGAGATTTTTTATTTTTATTTTATTTTTTATTTCATGTTTTCCCCTTTTTTGAATTTCTCGAATTTTGACTGAAATTTGATTTATCATGCAGTGAAAGCTTTTCNCTTTTTTGCCATATTGAGATTTTTTATTTTTATTTTATTTTTTATTTCATGTTTTCCCCTTTTTTGAATTTCTCGAATTTTGACTGAAATTTGCGCCATGATTTATCATGCAGTGAAAACTTTTTATCCATCACTTTGATGTTGCAGTACAAATAAAAATCTTTACTTGTCTTCGTTTTCTTTTTTTTACTGCACTTTTTTCAAATGGTTTTTATTGCCATTTTAGTGAGTTATCGAGATCAACTGCATTTTTTATTTGCACTCTATTGCTGGTATGTAATGGCATCAGCTTTCGTATTGTCACGATATTTCAGCAACAATTTTCAGATGAAATGAAAATGATAGGGGACAGGACGAAAAGGACGAACGAGAATAAATTGCAGTTCATTGAATAAAAATGGGATTAGAAATTAAATTTTAGAAAACAAAATGGTCCTTTTTGCTTATTCGGGACAATTTTTCTTCCTTTTTACATCAGATTGTTTTGGATTGATTGTGTGATATTTCAACCCTTTTTCGCAAAAAGTTTTATCATCTCGTCATCGTTTGAAATAAGTTGATGATGATGATGACAACAGAGGGAAGGTGTGGGAGGAAGTAAGATTTTCTTTTTATTTTCCCTTTTTGCTGCAGGTATAAATATTTGTTTTATTTCGTCGTTACTTTGAAAGCCTCTTATAAAAATTTGAAAACTTGAACAAAAATATTTGTTTTTGATTTTATAGGACACTTGTAGCTAGATACATTTAAAAAGTTGAAGTAGTACTTATATGAGGGATAAACTTCAACCCTGTTTCGATGGTTCAGCTATTTTTGTAAATAGGTCGCAAAGTAAATTGGGCAGCAAATTTTTAATCAAGTTTTTGTAAATAGGACAAAGTCCAATGAGCAGAAAAAAATTTGGCCAAACAGGATAATTGGCCAAAAGACATGGGTATGTTTCCCCCGAAGCTCCTTTGCCCAAGGCTTGTTTCCCCGAATGGTACGTTTGCCCGAAAATTAAGTTTTATATTGTTCTAAAGAAGGGAAAATTCTATGAAGACCTTCAAATAGGGCTTCACTTAGGAATAGAAAAATATAACACTTATTTCTAAGCGAAGCCCTATTTGAAGGTCCTCGTAGAATTTTCTCTTCTTTAGAAAAATATATGTTTTAGCTTTCTCCTTGTATAGGATAGTAAATAGAACAAAAAGCTAAAAATAAACTGATTTATGCAAAATAAAATGTTGTAAAAAAATTTCTGAACACCATAAAATTCCAGGTAATAAAAAAGATCCTCTCAAAGCAGATAATATTTGTATTAAATCATAAATATTTGCTCGTGTAAAAAGGTGTACAAAAGCTTTTAAGTCAAATCAGATGTGAAAAGCACATCAATTCCTTTTCAGAATTCAAATTGGCACCAGAACGTGCCTAATAAATCAATAACAATAGTGTAGTATGATGTATGGAATAGTACAATAATGAGATCTCTAAAGACTGAAAGTTGATTATGGAAATGGGTATAATAAGAAGAAAACTCCGGAACATGTAAGCAAGCATTTTATGTATGTTTTCATGCCATTCAAATTCGTCACAATTTTCCATCTGGAATATTAATATTATTCAAAGAAAATGAAAATGTAAAAGCAAACGTCGGAAACACACGAAATACGATTTAAAATCAAATTCACAAGAAATTTTCTACGAATTATGATTGTAATCGTACATACTTCAACATGTGCTGCACCGTACCTACTTACACCTCATACCTCAAATTTTTCTAATGAAAGTAAAATAAAATTATTAAAATATTTTAATGTGGGTGTATGTATAATAGTGGGCTCTAAAAACCTGCATTATGAGAGCAAATAGCCACGGTTGCTACTCCCCATCCCAAATCAATTAATCTGCCACTATACCGTCATCCCCTTGATCTTTCTAAAATATTTCTTAATGTTAAAATTAATGTTACAGTATCCTAATCGCTACACAAAAAAATTTGAAAAAGGGTGCATTATGTGGGGTATTTTAAATATCGGCAAAAATATTTTTTATTAACTAATATTCATAAACTATTTAAGTAAAAGGGTGTATTGTGTGCATTCATATTAATTTTTCGTTATCACTAAAAAAAATTCTTTAAAAAAAGGATGCATTCTATGGAGTTTTTCAATTATGAGCAAAAAATTTATTTCTTTAACTAAAATTTATAACCATTTTAAGAAAAAATGTGCATTGTGTGCAATAATATTAATTTTACTGTACCATTATCACTAAAAAAAATCTTTAAAAACGGGTGCATTATGTGGGGTTTTTTAAAAAAA
>JXPH01007873.1:0-14609 GCA_001014845.1 Mochlonyx cinctipes | reverse complement strand
TTCGCGTGATCGGGTAATCATTGAAAATTGAACCAGTTTTTCTTCTAAGATGCCTATCTTATTATTAATCTATGGTTTAACCCTCGTAATATGGGGTGGTTTAAAATATTTAGATGATTTTTCCTTAAATGAAATGAAATAAAAAAACATATTGTATTAATTTTTTGTTATAATCTTCATATATTTTTTGTTTTCTTTTAGTTTCTATATATAATTTACTGTTATATAATATATAATACCATCAATAATATATAACATTCAATGTTTCTTTTTTTACTCAATTTTATACAAGAAATTTGTCATGAAAAAGCTCATTTATTGATTTTTTTCTTCAACTTATTCATCTTAATTATATTGACTTTTTCTGTATACAATTATTTCTTTTTCTTCTCATTTAATAATTGTCGATTGTTGATTTTAGTTTTTTTTTCTTTTTTTTTGGAAGCAGTTTCTATTTACATTTAAATGTTATGTATATATTTTCCATATAAAACCATATTTTTCAACTTAGTGTAAAGCTTGTATTAATTTTTTGCAGGGAACTTCCCGAGTAGAAATTTACTCTAGAAACTCCTTAATTCATATTTTTGATAAAAGGACGCAAAATTTAAAGTATATTTATGAAACTTAACAACATACTGGATATAAAATATGGAATAATCAACAGAAATTCTTCTTCCACTTTAATATTGAACAACATCAAGTTTTGATAACATTTTTGTATGTTTATTTCATTAGAAGCTTTTTATAATAATATATCAAATACATTCTCGTAACAAACACACATTTAGTCCTTTTCCTAAATATATAAATAACATTTTATCCTCTTTATTTTTTGGTTCAGAGGTAAAGGATGTTTAACTGGTGAGTTTTCACTTGTCAACAAAAAGTCACCCAAAAAACAATCATCTTTAGCTCTATTATAGTATTTTATTTTATTTATTTCTTCTAAAACATACAGCTTATATAACAAATTCATTTTTATTTGGGTTTCATGCTTTTTATATAAAAAGTTTTTCCTTTAATTTAACTTTTTACATGGCAATTTAATTAGTTTTTCACTTCATGTTTTATTTTTTGTTTTCTATTTTGTGAATTTGAAGTGTTTTTTATTAACTCTCTGAGTTGGTAATTAACGGACCGTGGATGGATTTCTTTAAGCATTATCTCAAGTATTATAGATTTTAATTGGCTTATTTATGGAACTCGTTGTACATTGTTTCGTAAATATCTTTTTATTGTAGTACAAACAGAGCCGTATAGGTTTCACCTGGAACAACTTGGGGGCCCTCTAAGGGGTCCCTTTGATGTTTTATCATATTTTTGTTAAACAATTTGTCGGTCTAGGTGATTTTCTTGCATACCATGAAACCTCCCTATGCATAGCACAGTCCTGACTTTGAATAAATTATAATTTAACCAACATAAACTTTTGTTATCCAACTGCACATGATACACTTATTCGAGTTAATTTAAAAAAACCCGTTATTTTAGCGAAACAGGCAATTTTCAAAGCCATTCTGCTGGAATAAACGCCTAAGGCTTTTTTTTTAGGAATTTCCGACTTTTATCAAGTTCGGCCCACATGCTTAAGTGGATTCTGTAAAAAGCTAGTAAAATTACCTGAACTCTGAGAAAGTGGACGACGGAACGGGCCCGTAAATATTGTTTACTGACACAGTCGGTAAACCATGTAGTACTGGACGGGTTAAATACTTTTGACATATCTGAGACCTAAGCATTTTTAGAAATAAATTTCAAATGTGGTGGTCTTTGAAAACGTATTACTGATTTTTTATTTATATCTACGGAATATTTTAATACAATCTACCGATTTTTTTCTTAAATTTAACTGAATTTTTCAGTTAATTTCAAAACCAAGAGAAATTAACGGACTCGTCCAGTTAAAATGACAAAAATTCCGTAAAATTTACTGGACGATTCCTTAATTCTGACTGAATATTTTTATAAATTTAACTGAATTTTTTCATTGTTTTTGAAAGTAATACTTTAGGACATATCCTTGTTCATAGATTATCATTTATCATATTTGTTTGCAATTGTACTGGCATAAATCAGTAAAAATTACTAATCAATTCAGTCAAATTTACGGAATCGATCATTTAACGGAATTTTCTGTTATTTCATCTGGACGGGTTAGGTAATTCCTGTTGGAGTTGGCCCAAATTAACTGATAAATTCAGTTAAATTTAAGGAAACGATGAGTAAATTATACTAAAATATCCCGTAAATATAAATAATATAAATAATAATATAAATGACAAATCAGTAATAATTTCTAACTATCGTCACCTTTTGAGAGTTTCTGAAAGTCGGTTTATGTCTCCAATGTACCCGGCCCTATGTCAAAATGGACTGACTCGTCTAGTACGGAACAAATGCGGAGCGTTTACTTATTTTATTGCCAAAAAATCTCGTAGATGGGGGGTCAGGTGGCTTGATGGGTTAAGGCGTGGATTTTTCTACGCATGACGTCATCAACACTTCTGACGACCTGGGTTCAAATCCCGGTGGAGCCATATCAACTTTAATTGAAACAGGGTTTTCAATATTGCGTGATAGGTCTGCTATATGACACCCCATATAATATATAGTATATATTAAAATGATTCTCATATTAATAAAATGATTCTCGGCCCAGTTATGGCTAGTCCCTAGGGCCTTTAGGAAGGGAAGGGAGAGAAAAAAAAATCTCGTAGATTTTCGTCTATCAACTAAATCAGACTTTTTTACAAAGTTTATTCGAGCTCGCATCGGTCTGGTTATTCCACGTTTTTATGGTGGTGTTATATTTCAATTATAGTTTACTTGCAGCGGGTTGAGTTATGGATATTCGAGTTTTGTGGCTGTTTGAGTTGTGTGGCAAAGTAGAGTGCCGCCACACTATCGAATGTTCAATTTTAAACAATTACGGAGACCTCAAAGGAGTTATTTTGGAGCTGAAAGAAAATTTTGTCAAAAATGAGAGCACAAGCGTTCACTTCTCAAATTTTAAATCGATATTTGCAAATCAATGCTCTAATCTGCGAGACTGTCAGAGTGATCTCTTGATTTAGAGATAGCTATTTAGTCCAGAGTAGACTGTTAATAGTACAACGTGTCTCTCACTTGTAGTTGTTTGAACTTGTTATAACAAATACAAAGTTTTTAAATACAATGGAATTTCAAGTATCTGAGAACTTTATCCATAATACTACTAACATCTAATAATATTAATAATAACATAATAATAAGGCTTATCCCTAGGGGGACCAGGCGAGTCCTCATATTTCAGAAAACTTTCTAGGTATAAGTGGACCTACAGCTTATAATGGATTCCGAGCCACCACAACATTAATGGTTATGCTAATGAGTTACCAGTTCATTGAGCCCATCAAGTTGTGTTAAATTTTTGCTGTAAGGAAAGTGAAAGCCATTCGGATGTCTTCTAACTCATACTTTTGCATCAAGCATATTTTTGATAGCATGGCTCTGACGATACATGTCAGAAATCACCTTGTTTACCCTATTATTCATTAATAATAGCACACACAAAGCAATCTAGCTTCTCAACAACGATAAAAAACGCGTTAGTTCAATCGTCACGGGTTGGATTTGAAACCGTACCCTTCTGGTTGATAGGCAGACGCTCTACCGATCAAGCCACAAGGGCAGTCAATAATAATATTAGTATATTATTTTAAATAAAATAGAAGGTACTACTAAAGAAACGAAGATTTTTAAGAGGCATACACTGATTTTTTAAAAAACATAGCTTAAAAAAATCCCCCCACTATCCGTCTGGTCCGTGTTTTCAATGAAACATTTTTATTTTAAAGTTCCCAATGTATATATAAGAAAGTACTGCCGGATGTTTATTACAAAAGAGGAATCAAATGATAGGATTTAAGAGTTAATTTTCTTTTAGTATAACAGTATAACAGAATAAAATTATTTACTTTGTTTTGTATATATAAATAGTTTTTTTTTGACTTATAGACTACTGTCCTAATTTCGCTGGACTTAACACTAACTCCGGTTCTGCTTTTGTTGTTGAAACTATTGTTGATTGTGATAGTGGTGGCATGGATGTAGTCAGTGTGTTTGTTGATAATGTTAGAGGTTCATTTGGAGAGAATGGCGGCGGTAAGAGGAAGTTATGCAACGATGTGGCTATTGATTGTGTTGGCAGCGTCAGCAGCGTTGGCGGTGAGGGATCTAATGGTAATGTTGACGTTGATTGTTTCTTTAGAGGCGACGATAATGGAGTTGGATTGATAATCATTAATGAAGTTTCCATTAACTGCGTGTCTGCATCTTTGGGCTTTTGTTGGTTCACAGATGTACGTTGACGCCTTAATTTACTATCTTTTCTTTGATGATGGGCATTTACATTATGGGATTGGTCATCTTCGTTCTCGTCACATGATATATCTATGATAGACTCGTGCAGTCTGGAGTGTTCTTGGTCTTCTTCGTCATCGTCGTCACCGTCTGATAAACTAACGATGTCTATAATGCTTAAAGTGTCCAGTTTTAGTGGATCTATCTTTTTTAACTCTAAAGGTGGTTCTAAAAATACAAATAAATTAAAATTATCATACTTTTTACGATGTGTACAAATTACCTCCTCCTTTTTCAGGTTCTTTTATTATAGGAACAATCCGACTCGCCGATACTTTCTGTTCATTTTGTAAAAATAATGATGTTGTAGCTATTTGTCTAAGCGCCTCAACGCCTTCATAAGTTTTTGTCTTAACTATTGATTTTGGATATACTTGTTGTTTAGTCTGTGGGAGGAAAGATTAATTAGACTTTAGTTACATCAAATTGAAATAAATCTGTATCATCCTATCAATCAGCTTAAGGAAACTAAAATTATGTATAACAAGAATCCACGATTTGGAAAATTTTAACATGTATTTTGGGTGACCTAGAGAGGTTACAGTGGATTCCAAACCTCGCACGTACACTATATATAATGGTTATGAATAGAACCGGGTCTAGAGTGAGACTCTTATGTTGTACAGTTTATGTTCAATAATTGAAATGCATCTTTAATTCGTTTTTTTTGGTCCCGTCCCATGCGGCTTCGAATTAAAGGCGCATTGAGCAAATCTAAACTTTGTATAAGGCAATTCTACACTGAGTCCAGATTGCATTAACAGGAGTGAATTAGCTTACCCATTGTAGGAACGTAACTTTTTGCGGCAGCAGAATAAAAATTAGCATTCTGCTGTGGTAACGTAAAAAATTACTATAAAATGTCCAAAATTACGTTGAAATGACGTAGTTATGTTGAAATCTAGGTGTGGTAACAAAATCCCCTATTATAGGAGAGGATTTTGTAGCCGCACCAATATTTCAACTTAACCTTATGTTGTTGTAACGTAATTTTGTTACGTTGGCACGACATAATATTCTGCTGTCAAATTAATTTTTCCGAGTGCCCAGCTAAACTCCGATAAGCTAGGATTTTTTTGGGTTAATTATTGTAATTTCTCGTGTGACTTTATTTCCTGGTTTGTGGTCCATGTTATACTGATAGACATCACTCAAACGCCTTTGATCCCATAATTGTGTAGTTTGCGCAGTACACAGAAAATTTTGGAAACTGGAAGAAAATTTAAAATACTGAACTTTTTAGATAATGTATCTTAAAAATTTGGTAAGCCCTTCATTCTAATTATTAGTTAAAATTACTAAAAATATGAGTTGATTCATCTAAAAAAACAGTAATATTATGTTAATAGATTGGAACACGATTATTATTCAGAACGTGAAATTACAACTTTTAGTTCACCTACGTATCCAATGTTTATCAATCTAAGGTAAGATTAGTTTTTAGATCATATGTATCTAAAATTTTCAGTTGGTTAACTAAAATTTTCAGTTGGTTAACTAACGAACTTGGTTGGATTGCCCCTTTTGGTGCTTCAAAGAAGGACTCGGATCAGTAGCTAAATGAAACTTTGAAATACTGTTCCAAGGACAGGATGAGGATGGCATCCAGAGGTATCATTGTGTCATTAGTATGCAATGTAACTATGAATGGGTGACGTGAAACGTAAGGAGTGACCCCATGCGGTAGGCTCTTAACTTAAAACTATACTTACTGGTATATGAGGTCCCCTCGCTATTGAAACTCTTTTACTATCACCACGCAATAAGGAAGTTCTATGATCAGCGTCTATTTTAGCATTTTTCTTATTTCTCGCTCTACGACTAGATGATATACAATGTGATGGACATATACAAAATAATATACGTAATATACACAAAACTAAACCGAGACCTATAAAAAATGAGGCGAAAATTTAATTCCAAAATATAGTTTAAGGGGTCGTTCCCCACAAACCTATTAACGATGGTCCAATTAGTCTTAATTCAACCGTTTTAAAGCCCTTTTCTCCAGTGCCAACGAATGCTATTATTAATCCAATAGCAATGATTCCTAATCCTGCATAAAGGAAGGCATTAGCAAATGAACTAGGACCTCTTAAAACACCTAATAAGTCTTCATCATCAGAAGAACCTCCTAACGATGAATCTTGTATCTAAAACAATATTTAAATTTAAATATTTTTTTTTGAGTTTGCACAACAAATGCACGACATTTTACCCTATTACGTTTCACCCATCTCCGATGACAGGAAGCGGGAGCATCTTGTACACTACACCGTCGTCCCCTTTCCAGCCACGCAGCACGTCCCTGGGCGCACTATGGATGGAAAAAATAATATCAAATTAGAACTTTTTAAATTCAGGCAATTCTAAAACAATTAACATAAATTTTATTACAATTATATCCATTTATCAATCGCACATACAAACATTTATATAAAAATAATAATTCTCGTAATTTTTTGAAAATATTTTTTTATAGTGTACTTATAATAAAATTTACTGTCCATTTTCACACAATATACATAACAAGATATTTCCATCGAATTATTTTCTATATACATTTAATTTAATGTTGTATAGAGAGAAATTTGACTGCCATAAGCATAGTGTGATGTGCCACATTATTATAATATTGAAAAATTTACTGTATTTCTAGCTAAATTTACATAAAAGAGTTACATGCAAAAACACATTCTTCATCATATTATCTAATAATATATAAAATGTTACCTATATGGAATATAATATGTTCCATTTACATACATTGAAATTGCATTTTGATCTATTTTTAACGCGATTCAATTTCAATTTTATATATTTTACCGTGTCCTTACTTGTTCGTGTTCAATCATACCCATATCAGCTGCTGATATACAATTTATTGCTTCGTGTACTTTTTTATGCGGAAACATCATCGGGGCTTCCTGTCGTCCTATCTTCAGCACGCTGCTTGGGGGCTGCGACGTCATGTCATCATAAATAATGAATTGAATGAGTTTCTAAAGTGACCACAGCCATAAAATAACCAACTTTTTCAAAAGTTTTAACTTCATCAAGAAGCGGAGCGCAAACAACATCAATATTTCTAAGCATTAGTTTTTATTTGCAGCATTTTTTTCGAGTACTTGATTGTAGACTTCAAAACTTGTTGGAAGTACAATTAAATGAAATGGGTCTTGTGATATAAAGACGATGGCGAAAAAATGGGGATGATTTTAGGCAGACTAACCTATTTTAAAGGTGCATTTTATTACTTGCATTGAAATCCGTTGTTTGTATGTACATAAATTTAACTTCATTTTTATTTTTGTACAGGAAAGCGTTTTATATACACTATAACTAGAGCAAAACGGTCCTATATTAGGGTGGGACGTTTTTTGAATTTGACCAAGAATTTGTAACCAATTCTTGAAACTATTATGCCTACATAGATATAAATCTGTCTACAAATCCAACTAATTTGTGCTGTTGGTTAAAAAAATGAGCCGAATAACAAAATTCGTCATTTGAGCAAATCAAATTCGTAAATTTAACAAGCATGACTGTTAAATCTGCAGATTGAGTTTGTTGAATCTACGAATTTTGCTAGTTGGCTTGTTTGTTCGTCAACAACACAAATTGGAATTGTAGACTGGTTTCTATTCAAGTACAAGGTGAATTTCAAAAGTTACAGGACTTTTTCAAAATGAGAACAAAGACTTATTATTTTGACAAAACCCATTTATTTTATTCAAAATAGTCTCCTTGAGACTCTATACAGCAATTGGCACGAACAAAACACACGTCGAACGAATGTTTTAGGTTGCAAGTAGAAATATTTTTGACTATGTCGGTAAAAACCTAATGGATGGCCTCCACGTCACACAGTGGTAAATTTGAGGTCAGTTCTCGATCATATGAAAAAAACAAAAATCTCTGGGAAGTTGAAATCTTCAAATTCATGACTATTCTTGAATAAATTCTGCATCTCTCCATTTTTCANGATCATATGAAAAAAACAAAAATCTCTGGGAAGTTGAAATCTTCAAATTCATGACTATTCTTGAATAAATTCTGCATCTCTCCATTTTTCAAGAATATTTTTAGGTCACCTGGTTTCTTTTCTACAGGCCTCCAAAGTTGGGGTATTCTGTTGATGAGGTTATTTTTCAAAAATTAGTTTTTCTGAGACCGCCTCACAAAATTTGGTGCCATTCCTAGCCTATTCAACCGAATTTCGAAAACAAATATGTTTTGGAAAGCTGAATGAGTTTACTTTGAACCTTTTTAATTATTTAATTTTGATTTTATTCTGCTATAACTCCTAGCCAACAAAAAAGCAAAAAAAAAAAAGCCCGATTTCCAAAATGAAAAAAATAAATCATTTACACGAGAAGATAAATGAGGCACTAAAATATAGACTTTTTTCTTTCAGAATCAACTTTAAGACCGTGCCCATAGTTGCCCCATTCTAAAATAGGGGTGATTGAAAAAAGCAAGTTTTCTTTGAAAAATTGGGTTTTTGTTGAAAATATTGCAAATTAAATCAAATTTTTACTGAAAATGACATCAAAATATATTAGGCTAGTATAATTTGATTGATTTTGATTAAAATTTGATCATAAATTTAATTATTTTCAGCTTTTAAAAAATAATTGCAAAAAATATATCTTTTTACATGAATTTTTTTTTTTAAATCATCAAATTTTCGAAAATTGTTTTTAGACTAATTTAGGATTATGAAAACATGAATTTATGTTTAAAATAAATATTTTTCATACTCAATTTGATCTAGAAAACTTTGAAAATAGTATGAAAATGTGGAGTTTAAACGTTTGTAGCCCTCTGTAACTCAAGGATTAATAGTCCTAGGGTTGAAGTCAAATATTTTCCCGATAGCTATTACCATAAGCTACCTTTATCAAAAAACAGAAGTAAAAAATATTACTTAGTTTAGGAGCTATCCGTTGATGATCGTGTTTTACCTCCAAATTTACCACTGTGCGTCGGCATGAAAATCTCCTTTCATCGGCAAATTCATCTTTCCGAATATGTAGAAATCACATGGTGCTACGACGAGTGGTTGATAGTGAAAATTCGATTTTTGGTCAACAAATCAGTCACAAGTGTCGGTCGATGAGATGGTGCATTATAATGCAACAAGCGCGAACTCTCTCTGGTCAAATATGACAAATACGCCACACCAAACGCTTCAAAACACCAAGATAAAATACAACATTAACCGTCTGGTCAGGTGGAACGACATGCTTGCTAACAAAACCCGGGTTTAAAGCAGAAAAAAAAAATCGGTAAAGTACTTATTTTATTTAGAGTTCAGTAGAACACCTTTTTAGAGTTCGATGAGCTCTAAAAAGATTACATAAACTCTTTTTGGCTAATTTGAATTCTAAGTTTGACGAACTCCAATCGGAGGTTCTACCACTGAACTTTGTTCCCCAGATTTTCAGTACATATTTTATTCCCTGCAAATCGTAGAAACACATCAACATTGTCTTCACTTTTGACTTCTCCAAACGGCTTTTTTCGAACGAGGCTCCCCTGTATACTTCCATTCTGCACTTTGGCGCTTGGTTTCTGTTCTGGATCATATTGAAAACAGCACATTTTATCACCAGTCACAATGTTGTACAAGAAGTTTTGGTCCTTTTTCACTCCTTCGAATGTGGAATTCTATGCAATTTTTGGTCATCCGTCAATTTGTGCGTGAAAAAAGCGTGAACAGACCTTTGGGACGTCCAAATGTCTAGTCGATGTGATAAATTGATGTATATTGGAGATATTCAATTCCAGTTCCATTAACTTCAATGAAGATTTTCGCGTATCTTTGATGAACTCACGCACAGTTTTGATGGCATCTTCGGTTATTTTATACACAAGTTGACTGGCCAGCATGTTGTTAATATTTTACGTCTTCACGACCAAGTTTAAAACAGAACTTAATGTTGGCAACAAACATACTTCACTTACAACGCAATAACTCGGCTTCTAATCGTACGATGGTCATGAAATTTTGACAGAAAGGTACTGAAGAATGTACTTTTCTAAGTTAGATAACCATCAATGGTGCCACTAGAAAGTTCTATTTTGAAAAAGTCCTGTTTACTTTGAAACACATCTTAGCAAATTACTTAGAGTTGATTTATAGAAAATATAGATTATATTTGACCCACCCTAATACTGATGTCCTAGAAAGAAGGAAGTATATATTCGATTTTAAACTAGACTAAAATTTGGCTCTACATTTACTGTGTAGACAGTTTTTATTAAAATTTATGCATTTATACTGCAAACACTTCACATATAGTTAGATATTTGTTTGAAGTCATAAACAACTTGTTCAGAATTTTACAGCTAAAATAAAGTTTTTGTTGTTGTTAAAACACTTGAACTAATTCAGAGTATTTAAATATATTTGTCACCAAATTAGGAGTTTCCTCTATTCTGGTACTCTATATTTACCTTAGGAAAACCTAGGTTTTGCTGATAAATTTCTATAGCTTAGAATGGTCTATAAATGTATTTAGAAAGTCATATAAAAATAAAGTTGGAGAGACCTGAGAATTGAATGTGCTCCAGGTAAAATGATAAAGACATTCCTCAGGTGCTTCTCAGACTCTCTTTAGGCGCACAGCTCTTGTAACTGGAATCAATCGGATTTGTGATCCCTACGCCCAGCTGGAGGCCAAAGATCTTCTGGAAATATGTTATTTTAGATTTGGAATTTTTATCATACAAATTAATAGTTTGGCTCACAGTACCAAAATTTGCAACGCAAACCAAGAACTCGGTCAATAATTGACCATTTAGTTAAATATTAGATGATGGTTTTATTGAACTCAAATTTGAATTTTAAAATTGTTAGTACTCAATTTCAGTTCAAGTTCCTATCCTGAAATGGTTGAGACCCTCCCCGTTCATGAGGGTTTCTAAAACCCAGACTTTCTTTATAACAACTCTGTAAATATTTATATCAGATCTTCTTCACAGTTTGTAGTAAAATCGAGTTCCTGTAGGTATTAAAATTCCATAAAAACATTTAATTAAAGAAACATCCTTAAAATAGAGGAAAATTGTAGATCATGAGAAAAATTGAAAGCGAATCTAATTGCCTTTACATCTCTTTTCCATTCACCTGAAATACTCATCAAAGACATTCCATGTTCTCAGACAATTCGAAAAGTAGAAAATTCTGTGTACCTAGTCTGATAATATTTCTGTTACAGTATAAAACCATAAACTATAAAAATACGACGGTGCCTTACATTTCACCATTCGCCGCGCTGCTGTGGGCAAAACTAGAATCATTTTTATTCAACATTTGCATGGTAGTCGCCTCTTGTTGTGTTGTATTTTTAAAATGTCAAACTAAATATTTTGTTTACATCTTCATGAAATATTTTAATTACGGTTTTGAAGTCGGATTTTAATTATAATATTAGCATTAATACAATTTAAATAGTTAAATTATACAATAATTAACCTAAATAGTTGATAAGAACAATTAAAAATGCTGTGTTTTGTGAGAAAAAATTATATAATATTTTCAGCTCGATCGGTAAAGGTTTAGGATATATGGTACCAGGGGTTGAAGATCGCAACTGACAAAATGTTTCAACATTTTTTTTTAATGTTTAAAAATACAAAATAATTTTTAAATTGACTTTAAGCATAAAAAATTTGATTCTAGTACTACACCAGACCNTTTCAGCTCGATCGGTAAAGGTTTAGGATATATGGTACCAGGGGTTGAAGATCGCAACTGACAAAATGTTTCAACATTTTTTTTTAATGTTTAAAAATACAAAATAATTTTTAAATTGACTTTAAGCATAAAAAATTTGATTCTAGTACTACACCAGACCATATGATATATTGAGGCTTTGTTACGGGGCTTAACGTCTGTACCGGATGACCAAGTTATGCAGATTTTGGCCCATAATTTATATTCCATTGAAACGATTTTGATGAAAAATTAGATGAATGTAGCTATATATTGTATAAATATTTTCTGAAATTTTTAGTGTAATCGGTAAAGTGTTTCTACAGATACAGGGCTGATAATATACAAACTCCTTGAAAATTCAAGGGTTCCTAAATTCATTCGATTAAGCTGAAAATTGGCACATAAGTTTTTTTAGTACTCTCATCAACCTGAAAATCATAAAAGCCCAATTGGAAAAAGGCTACTATGGGCTCTAGTACAAAAGTAACTAAGTTTATGAGTTTGTAAGCTATAACTCCATGGTCCATGGTCCGATTAAGCTCAAAATTGGTATGGATGCTTAATTTTATTGACCTTTTGAAATTTTGGGCTAAATTGGTTGAAGGCTTCTATCGGTTTGAGTCCAAAGTACTAATAAAAATGTAATAAAGGTAATATGGGAATTTTAGGAGCGAATCGATAATAGCTATGAGGATAGACAGATACATAAATAAATAATTTTAAATGAAAGCTGCAATATACACGCTAAAAAATTTGTACTGATGAATCAACAGAATTTACTGATTTTCAAGAAAAAGTGGAATTACTGATTTTCAAATCCTATATAAAAAAAAATCAATAATTCCGCTTTTCCTTGAAAATCAGTGCATTCTATTGATTCATCAGTACAAATTTTTTAGCGTGTATGTTGTGTTTCCAAAACTTTGAACCTATAAGATCAGAAACAAAAGGAACAACCCCAAAAACACCTGAACTCATAAATATGTACATTAAAATAACATTTTACACAAAAGTGTTTAATACAATTTTGAAACAAGGTAATGTTCACTTTCCCATGTGAAAATAAGGTATGTACTCAACAAAACACCAGGTGTTCGCATAGAAAGCCTTCGTGTAAAACTTATTAAAATATTTCGAAAGCTTTGAAGCCCTGAAGATTATTTATTTTTATTTAGGTTAAAAATATTAATCATCAACACATTTATCTCGCTTTCAATTAGTAATAACATAATCTTTATGCTCGCCCTAACATGAAACTGCATGGAAAATATCAATTATAAGCTCAAACACCATTAAAAAGCAATTTCGTTTTCAACGTTTCTTTTATGTACGAAAGAAAATAGCCAAGAAAATGCATTTTGACCTGACCTTTTCAACATTTTGAGGAAAATATTTTCGTTCGTTTTGAACTGGGACGAACGTTGAAATATTATGTTTTCGTTATGTTGACAAAGTAAATATGTGATTTTTCCATGGAAAAATATTAAGAGGAAGGATTACGCCCAATTTATGAAATTGTGACATAATCAACATAAATTCGAACAATATTAGGAATTTAGAAACTTTTTCCAATCATTTTAGATGATGATGATGATGGCCGACCAACCTTCCCTCTTACACTACTTTAACACAATGATATATAGATAATGAACTTATAGATAATGTTATGAAAATTTTTTCAGCTATTTGGAGATTCAAGAAGAGTATTTCCTCAACTTTTCTATTCTTGTGAGCTCATAAAAGAAATTGGATTACGCGCCAGCATCATTACCCATCAAAGGAAGTTTTCTCTGACGAAAGTGATGCACAATTTTTTAAATTCTCTAATATTCTCTAAATTTTCGCTTCTCTACACATACTATTGTAAGTTAACACTCCTTTGTAAAGTAGTGAATTTTGGGTTGATGCCATACAAAAACTCTCAGTTTTTAATTCGCTAGCATTTCTTGTGTTTAACTTTAGATAGCGTTTGTGCTCCCTCATCCTCGAAGTATAGGGAAGCTCTTTGCCATCATTTTTAGAAAGAGATTGTGCATGCATTTTGAAAAAAATATTTTAATTAAAATAAATCCAATTTAAACATAACTTTGTTATGGAAAATGGTTTTACTATGTGGTTATTTCGTTACTTATTAATGATGTTACAAAGGATATTAACAAGGAAAATATACAAAGTTGAAGCAATGTTTTGTTAACTTTTAACCAGTTTTAGACTGAGCGGGCGGATGAGAAAAATATTTGGTTTAGGTTACCGAAACTTAGGAGTTGAATCAATAGAGGATAGTGAGGGCAATATTTTATTACGCTACGTCAATGTCCGAGGTGGTTGAGTGGTTAGCACGCTAGCCTCACATCCACTAGTGACTAGGTTCTGGGTTCGATTCCCATCAGAAGAAACTGCTGTTTTCTATTATATTAGATGGTTGATTTTCATTTTGTGATAAATCTGATTATCGCTATTTCTATAAATAGAACACAGT
>JXPH01007848.1:806-12595 GCA_001014845.1 Mochlonyx cinctipes | reverse complement strand
AGGAGCGAAGGCATAGAAAAAAAACTATTGAAGTTCAAGTCATGAAGCCGTATTGGCCTGGTTGTTTTTTTCTTGAAATTCGATATGTAAGCGGATGAATGGGTATATATGGGAATATTACGATGTTGTTGTATGTCTATAAAAATGACGATGACTATGATGATGATGAATGGCGTTTAAAATATTGTATTTGGAGAAATTATTGTTTCGATGAACAAACAATATGAAAAAGAAAAAATAACCTGAAGGTATGCTTTCTGAATCACATTTATGCTTTCTTTCGGTAGTAATGAATGCAAGGTTTTTGTACAGGTGGGAAGTTAAAACTTTGATTTATGAGCTTTTATTTAATTAATTAGTGAGAGCATATTTTTGATATTAAGTTGCTTTAGTTTTAAGCACTAACCGCTGGAAATCTTACGTACAAAAAATACCATTTCTGATGGTTAGAAGGTTGTACTTTTTGTATTGTTTTGTGTAGTTGTGAGAAAATACCAGGGATTTAATACAGGGCACATGTGTTACAGTACAGACTGTTACATTATTTGATGGAATTTAAAAGGGCGTTGGTAAGAAGAAATTCTATTCAAAGAGATCTGAAAAAATCCAATATTGACTACGTGTCAACTTTAACATAGGGCATTGTTCTATTTTTATGCAAATGTATCAACAGAAATGTGCAAAAAAAACTTGTCCAGAGTCATTCCAGAGATGGAGATTGTGGTTGTAAACTATACCAACATGAAATTATTCTTATGCAGCACATTGCACACAAAAGAAATGAATTGAAAATTTAATTCACAGGCTAGAAAATGGAGGAATACTATAGATAGATGAAAATTTCAGTTCAAAGCTTTTATAGAACAAATAGTTCATACAAATTTTGAATTTATTTTAGCTTTACTTTCATCATATTGATAAAAAAGAAAAGCTATTAAAAAATAATTTTGGCTCCTCGGGAAAAATTGCTCCAAATGGTCTGAAACGTGAAAAAACCAAAAAATGAATGTCTGTGGATGTGTCTGTTATCGTCTGTCATCATGTGTCACGTAATTCTCATCCGATTGGGCTGAAATTTTGTGTGGAGGTATTTCTGAACAAAAATAAGGGCAAGTTCGTTAATGAGCACAATCGGGCGCCACGAGGTCTGGGAGCCTCCGTACATATTCACCAGAATTTTCCAGAATTCTTGAGTACTAATAATTGAAATGAGCTCAAATTTGGGACATAATCTTGTGTTAAGTACCCAAGAACAGTTCGTAAAAATTTTACCCTAGGACATTGAAATTTGTGGGCTCTTATGTAGCAGGAGCTTCCAGAACTCTTGAGTTATAGTGATTGGAATGAACTTAAATTTATAACCTAAGTCTTTGGTAAGTCTCAAGAACAGTTTTTTGGCTAAATTTGGGATAGTAAAGGATTTTCAAATAAGGACATAACAATTTTGTATTTAAGTAAAACACAAAATCATTGAGATATCGAGGTGAAATTTATTCCAAGTGCAGTTACACAGGTATCATTTAAGAATGGAATTTGATCTCGTTTATGTGAGCACTGCAAAAGATACTTTAGAGCCAATTTTCCATCACTCTTCTACATATTACGGCCAAAACGTCGACAATCTTACTTTCGATATTTTTCCTGAGCTCCTTTAACGTTGTTGCCTTGTGGGCATAAAGCAAAGGCTTCACGTAGCCCCATAAAAAGAAATACAATGGCGTTAAATTGCATTAGCGAGGTGGCCATTCGACTGGACCATTTTTCTAGATTACACGATTACCGAACTTCCTCTTCAGTACACACTTAAGAACGGGAACTTTTTTCAGGTCGATTTTATCCCGACTAGGATTCGGGATCTGAAAATTGCCCGATATTTGGTTGTCATATTT
The DNA here is from genome assembly GCA_001014845.1 of Mochlonyx cinctipes. Taxonomy (NCBI): domain Eukaryota; kingdom Metazoa; phylum Arthropoda; class Insecta; order Diptera; family Chaoboridae; genus Mochlonyx; species Mochlonyx cinctipes. The sequence continues at coordinate 10,706 of JXPH01007848.1, read as the reverse complement.
AAAAATCCCGATATTCGGAAATTATCAATCAATGTCCCGAGTGTCGGGAATTAAATCGGGGACTACGTATGCGCATGCGCACTATAATATTTCAATATTTTAAATGTGTTCATCATTTTATAGTCGAAGATCATATGCCTCCATAGCATATTAGCACATGCGTCAGAGCAGTAGCTTAGGAAGCGCGAGATCACGTGTTCAAACCTCGGTATGGACTATTCTTTCTGTAATGAAAAGTTCTAATTTTGAAAGCTAATCGAGATAACCCGAGTCATCGGGTTTCGATATTGTCCCGATTAAGAACCCGAATACTCAGCAGATGAAATATCGAGTCTTTTATCCCAAAGCCATTCAGGCAGAAATGGGCTGGCTCGTCACAGAAGAAGATTTTTCGATGTAATTCATGATTTTCTTCAAACTTTTGCGGAGTCCTATCGGAGTAGTTTCAGCACTTCAAAGTATCAAGAGGCTTTAGTTCTTGAGCTAATTTGATCTTGTAAGGGTGTAGGCTAAGTTCTTTATGTAAAATTTGCCAAAATGTGGTTTGAGAGATACCCAATTCCAGTGAACGGCATGGAGTCAACTGATTTGACTCATTTTGAACCGAAGCACTAACGGCTGTGATATTTTGGGTACTTCGCCAGGTGCATGAAATCACTGGGCACAAGAACATTTAAAAGTGAATATGTTGACTCCTATTTATCCACCATATTACGCACAGCCTGTCTGGTGGGCCAATTATTACGACCAAAAATTTGAATAAGCGTTCTTGATGTTGTGAGCACTGACTCAACATTTCGGTAGTAGGTTTTAATAAGTTCCAAACGTTGCTGGTTTGTCAACTTCGTATTAAAATGCAAAATTGTTATGTCCCTATTGGAAAACCCTATATTATCCATTCGTGGTGCTTCCAATTACCAGACTTTCTTGGATAATTCTGTAAATACTTGTCCGATCTTCTTCAAAATTGGCACATATCATCTTTGTCGTATTTTAAATCCAGTTCTTATCACAAAATATACAATAAATATGAAAGAAAAGCTACATAATCTACTTTGTGGTTTCCTAGAAAGAATATGAATAAAGGAAGATAAGTTTCCGATCGGAATTGAACCCATCATTGTCCAAGCTTTTAACCACTCGGACACGGCTAGTCATAAATATTCAGCAGCAAACCTTATACAAGTAATAAGAGCACATGAACTGGAGAACTGAAAAAAAGGGTCAATCAGATGATCTAATAATTTCCAGTCATTGCATTGTATTGAAATTTTCAGTTCCACGTTTTTTGTTATTTTTTATAGAAAATAATTTATCAAAGCTTGAACTTACATTTTAAAATGGTTGAATGGAAAATTCTAGGCTCAGAATTTTGTGTGCATGAAAAAAAACCGATATCAATTTCAAGCTAAATCTTCCAGTTTCGACCATCGATATTATAGACGGTCGCCGTTGATTTAATCGTGAGCCAGCTGTGTCTGTGGCGGGGTCAATTAATTTCATATTTCATCAAAAATACATTTACATACAGATAAACTAGCTTCTAATAAACCCAAAAAAAAAACGAACATCCATCATGGCCGCTGGAATGGAGCATAATGCTGCCACCTGAACAGGATTTACAGAAAGTATTGACACCTTTCTATGAAATTCGCAGAAATGAATCGTCTCAAACGAGAAGAACGTTACAAAATTGTAAACGTTATGCAAATTTTGAAGTGACGGGTATTATGTGAAACTTCAAATGTCAATTTACTTTCTGTAAACCCCGCCAGAGATAATGAAAACCCTGACCCTTCAGAATCGTCAAATTTTCAGACCTGTAGAAAATCTATTTTTGATTTCATGAGGCTTACGATTAACATTAGACGGTGGCCTAACATAATTCTGAGAAGAAAAAATATTGCTACTTGACTATAAATGTGGAGTCAGACATAATACCCAGTCATTCATGAAATATAATAACATTTCACCCTCAATGACCTAACCATATTCATGACATTCATGTCGCTAATTTCCTTGACCTTTCTTTTCATACACTTTTTTCACCCCATCTTTATTTCAAAACATTACTTTTCAAACTGAATTTGTATTCATGATTGCGTACATTTTGGCGATTTGAAGTTTTCTAGAAGTATGTCATGATTTTTTCGCCTATATTTATGCAAAAGTTGTTCGAATTATAAAGCGCTAGTACGAACATGTTCGCAATCATTTTAAAAATAGGTGTGAGCTCCATTCAAAGCAAAACGCCTGGATTTTCATTTGCACGTGGGATGAAAGAGTTGCATAAAAATCAATAATATTGCGATGCAATTATCCTTTTCCTCTAATACGCCATTTTAAATTTCGGTATTATAACCCTTTTCACCCCTAAAATATATTTTTTAAAATAAATATGCTAAAAAAGTATAAAATCGATGCCACATTTTATTTTTGGGGTGAATAAAATAAATGAGAGAAGACAGACATGTTTTTCATGTATGACAGCTGATAGCTGTCAAAACGGTTTTCTTCGTTTTGCTAAAGAAATAATTTTCTTATCTTATCTTTTAGGAAAGAAATAAATCGTTGCTAATTTAAATTAATAACAATATTTTCAGTCGATATTTTATGTTATCTCGATCTTTTATCATCCATCCATCATAGAAAATGCACTTTATCGATTTTATTTTTCGCTCATGAACCATAATTTTGGATTTTATTGCAAAACTCTATTTTACCCTAAAGCTATACACTAAGAAAGCACTTTATGACTATGAATTACACTTGAAAACCACTTTAAATTGAATAAAAATAGAAATCATATGATCTTTAACGTGCTGATATGCCTGCCAGTCGGTAAAAACTGAGTGCGAGCGATTTTCCAAGGGAACACTTAGGGGAAAAAAAAGAACAACAACAATAAATCAAAGGGGTGGCTTTTGGGCATGCGCAATTTCGATGTGCGCATCGATTTTAGCAGTGAGTGCCTAATAGTATGTTTCAGACTCTGCAGAGTTTCTTTTTTCCAGATAAAAATCGAGACAAAATATTGTACGTATGTCTCGTCTCGTGCGTGCCTGTTTATGAATTTCAAATGTACGTGGCGCCAATGCGCCATGTTAGATTTTATTGTCGAACGCGTGTCAACATAAGGGTTGGGGATGAATCACCACGTTTTTAATAGCTACTTACCCTACTAACAATAACAATGTTATTTCGTTTAAGAATATGTTTTGTTTTGTGTTTAGAAAATAGGATTGTTTTTCCTTTCTTTTCTTGGAAAATGGGGTCGCTCACCTGCAAGTAGAAAAAAGAAAGGCGGTTATTGAATTTGCATCATTTTTACGTGCAATATATTGTTGATTTAAATGTTTATTTTTTTATTGTAATTTGATTTAATTATAAATTTGTAATTTATGTTTTTTTCTATTTATTAGCTGCTAATGAGGGTGGAAAAACAGATGGCTGACTCATATAATTTGCATTTAAAAATTTTAATTTTTAAATTCAAAATTTAATTTAATTTTTGATGTGTTATATTTCTGGTGTCATTAGCAATATAGTTAACATGTTTGATTGGTAAATTGGGTGTAAATTTTACACAAAATATTTTTCATTATTTTTGTTTACGTTTTTTCAACGTACATTATTTAAGTTTTTTACACTAAACGTTTTAATATTGTAACGTTTCAACCATAATACCTAGATTTTTTATAAACAAGATTCCAAATAATAACATTTCGTATCTGTTGCCTCTAAAGTGAAACATATCAAGTCAACAAAACACGTTTTTCTGTTCTTTGCAGAGAACATGGTGCTCGAATATTCCAGAGTCGAAGTCACCTATTTGAGGACACTCTAGAGAAAAGGAATCGATCTTGATATTGGTATATTTTCTGTTACTTTGGCAGTCACAAATTATTAAAGCCATAGATGTTATGGAATTATAGAATTTTGTAGGGGAGAACCGGTTAAAGGGCAATAACTCGAGAAAATGGCACCCTAAAATTCCATAGTCGATGTCAGATATTCGAGGACACTCTATGAAACAGGAATCAATCTTGTTATTGGTATATTTTCTTATACTTTGGCAGTCACAAATTATTTAAGCCATGGATGTTATAAAATTATAGAGTTTTGTAGGGGAAAACTGGTTAAAGGGAAATAACTCGAGAAAATAGCGCCCGAAAATTCCAGGGTTGATGTCACATGTTCGAGGACACTATGAAACAGGAATCACAAATAATCGACGGGAAAATACATGAACATGTACTTTTTCCAATTTTCACCAAAAATTAAAAACGTTATAACTTTTTTCCCTTTAGGTCACAAATTCTAAAAATGATGTCACATATTGTCACATTCACATATTCGTCACAAATTATGAGGCCTAAATTTTTTGCCCTATGCCCTTATGGCCGGCCATTGATTCAAGTTCTTCGCAGTTAAAATAAAAGACTTAAATCAGAGATATTCTATTGAGAGATCTGAAAATTTGCAAATAAAATAATCCAATATTGATTTTGAGCAACTGCTGCCACCGAACATTCTACCTCAACAACAAAAGTAACGATTTTATCATAGGCCGTGAAGCTTTTGAAAAGATTTTATTGGAGATAAACAATAAATACCCGTGTTAGGAATGAAGAGGCAAGTTTTTCACAATATTAATAATTTCAGAAACGATAATTTTTAGTTCCTTCAACTATCAGAATAGTTCTTGAATACGGACTCGTTTTTAAAGGAAAAAGAACTAAAATAAATATAAAAATAAATATTTCAAAGAGCTAAAAAAGTAGTTTGGCTATGTGAACTAAAATAAATTGTTCTTGAAAAAGTGGTCAGCTCCGTACTCTCAACCTTCTGGCAAAAATTAAGAATTGAACTAAAAGTAATAGTTCGAAGCTTGAACTAAGATTAATAGTGAGTAGACTTTTGCCAGGATTTCGATGAAATAAACTAAAAATTTTGTTTTCAAAATTATCTGTGTCCTTTTACACTTTTCCCAACGTTTCTGCTATTTCTATAACCCCTCTAAAAATACGATTTAAACTCTTCAAAATAAGCTTCTGTCTCAACGATAACCCCTTTGTTTGAGCTGATTTTTTCCTTCGAGTCACGTTTTCATGTTGGGGAACAGTAAGAAATCACAAGTAGCCAAGTCGTGCAAGTACGGTGGGTGTGGCAGCAATTCATAGTGCAGTTGATCCAATTTGGCCAGAGATAATCCTGGATGAATGTGCTGGTGCGTTATCATGGTGAAACAGCACTTTTTTCTTAGCTAAATGGGGCCGTGTCTCCTTCAAATTTGTATCGAATCGGCCAAATAATTCACCGAAGTAGTACCCCGTGATTGTTCTTCCTTTCTGCAAAAAGTCCATGAGGATTATTCCCTTGGAATCCCAAAAAATCGGTGACATGACCTTTTTGGTCGATGGGACCGTCTTTGCCTTCATCGAAGCAGATTCACCCCGCAAAGTTCATTATTTTGACTGTCGCTTGGTTTATGACGTGTAATAATTAATCCAGGTTTCATTAATTAAAGGGGTTCAAACACTGCTTCGACACTGTCAACAGTATCCGCTTGTTGTCCACCGTAAGCAATCGTGGCACCCATCGGGCCGACACCTTTCTCATGCTTAACTTATCATGTACAATATTAATTGCCATTTCGTATGACACGCTTATGGCCTCTGCTACTTTGCGCACTTTCGTTCGGCAATCATCTCATCAAAAACAGATGTACGACCAAGGACCACGTTTAAATTCGTTGAACCAATATCTTACGGTTGTCATAGATGGTGAAGGGTCCCCAAAGATAGCACCCAACTTCGCTTTTATTTTAATAAAAAACGAATTACGGATCGATATTGTTCTTTTTCCATTTTACCGAGAAACACGAAACACGTGTTGATGCAACTGGCTGCCAAATAAAAACTAACGTATGAATCAGTCTGAAATTTAGTATGGTGTCATGTGACAGATAATACGGTACTGTCAACTTTCCTCAGTAACGCCACCTATCTTCAAACACGGATACTTATTGATCCCAACTTCAATGTCGATGCGCCACCCTAGGAATTTTACTGATTTCGCTCAAATTTTCAGAGAATTATTTCTAGACATACCGCGTGAAGGTCGCATACGAGTGTGTTTTTGTTTCACTTTTTCGCGAATGAAGGGTCCCCATTTTGCACACATCTCTCTATAACACAAAACTTCGGCCAAAATATTGCCCTTCGTTTCCTAATGAGATAGTAGGACTTCTACTAAATCTCTCTCGGTTAATCGAGTTTCCCAATTTTGAAATTGCTATAACTCGAGAACNCCTGGACTTTAAGTGGCCATAACTCGCAAGAACGAACCTATACGATTCTTTTGATTACATATCTGTGTTCAGGGGGCTTTCAGCTTTCCGAAAATATAAGACTTTGCTGTGGTAGATTTTGTGTACCTAAATTTTGCTAAACTGAACCGTGCATAATGAAAACCACTGGAATTTTACGTTTTGGAAATTGGATGCAAATTGATGAAGTTAGACCAGGGGTTTTGAGGGGCCCATATTTGCTCCCCAAATTCGGATTTGTTCCACCAATTATGGATTTGCTTCACCAATTGTCCGGATTTTGAGTCTCATTCACTTTTTTTTATCATAAAACAAAATAATTAATCAATTTCAGTACCTCGAGTTAAAAACAAATAATTGGAACCTGTGAAAACCCCTCAAGGGGTCAAAATTTGGTATTTGCTCTAATTTCCCCAATTTTCATCCTATTTACAAAAAGTTAAATTCCAGTGGTTTATTATTATGACTATAAGACTATAAAAATAAATTTTGCTTCTATGGGCCACTAAGCCTAAGCCACTAAAACGGTCCCAGTTGAACCGATAAACAAATTTTTGTCCTTTTGAACACTTTTTAGAGGTCAATTTTTCCGAAGATGTCAAATTTGAATTCAGCATCCCAAAAACCCCTGGATACCAATTTAACTAGTTCAAGATTTTACAATTTTCCGAGTTTTCATACAAAATATTTTGAGAGCCTAACGGTCAATTTGAAATATCTCAAGAACTAGTGGTTCGATAAAAGTCAACAAAGACTCAAAATATTTGTAACTAAAATGTCTACATTTTAAGATGGTCGGACCAACAAGAGCTAGTGTAGCTTAACAAGACCGTTATTTTTGGTAAAAAGTCCAAATTAAAATGACCGGTAGTAATGCATAACGGTCTATTCAAAAAATCTGGAAAAGATCAAGGATAATTCTTGGACTAAATGGCAACTTGTTTGGTGCGTATATTTTTGAATTCCCAATTTTTGCGAATCCGCTTCACCCTACTGTAGAGACCTTACCCACCACTTACAATTAAAAGCGATATTTTAATCATTTTTTTATTATTCACTGAAACATATTTATAGACAATTTGCAAAGGTTTTCTTATAGCAAAAAATCACATATCGCATCGCATAACATAACTAACAAGCTATTTTAATAAAATGTATACACAGCAAAATGAAGTTATTAAACTCGCAATAAGTTGTTATTTTCAAATATTTTTCTCTAACAAATGATGAGAAATGAGGAAAAAAGACAATTATGTCAATAAAAAAAACTTAATAATTAGTTTTTAGGTCCCTGTAATAATTAGGTTTCATTTTTCTGTTGCATAAAACATGACAATCCAGAGTAATGTAGGAGAGAGATACGTGTTGAAAGCAACAACTGATGGTAAATAATTGAAAAAAGGTGCGTTTTTATCGCAGTGATTAAGATGATTAACGCACAAAAGATCACGAAGAAAGTGAATTCGATTAAGGAAATTGTCTCTTATCTTAAAAGGTAGTGTTTGGTGTTGAGTTGACGGTTGAGTAATCAAATAAAATATTTTTCTTAAGTGCTTTCATGCGCGCACCAAAATGTCGTGTTTCGAGATGATAAATATTGTAATTAGCGGCGCGTCAACATTACGAAATTTAAGCTATTTGACGGCCATCCCATAGACTAATGGTTCAGAATCACGTGTGGTACTTCCTTCTTTAATTCAATTGCCAAATTATACTCAAAAACTTCTTTTAATTCCAAAATAAACAATTAATCCTTCAACTTTAAAATATTTTGTTTAGAAATACCTGTTCAACCTCCACTTTTCTCTTCGAAAAGAAAATTTTGAATTAAATTATATAATAATTGAATAAATAATTATCAGCTACATGCGCAGCTCAAGGCACAGACCTGTAATTAAAATTTACTTCTTCATTTTTACATTATTTTGAAATGTTGTGTCGCGCAAAATTATGAGAAGTGTATGCAAATTTAATTATTATTATGATAATCTCAAAAAAATAATCACTATTTTGTGTGATGTTAAGTGGTGATGGATATAATTACTATCTTTTATTTATTGCATAAAATTATGTATATCTAAATGAAAACGATTATAAATTTCAAAAATTGAGTTTTATGCAACCTTTCACTCGAGATGGAGATCTTCAGGTTATTTGCGAGTTGGAAAAATTGAGTAAAATTATTAAATTTTAACATTCAACATTAAAAATTTAAACAAATGGGAAAACGATAACAAAATTGACATTAAAACGTTCAATTTAGAGAACTTCACGAGCTCTCAGAAGCAAGCGAGGGGCTAATCATAAAAACATCCATGTACGTACATCGCCAAAAAAGTCCACAAAATCTCAACTTCACAACACAAACTTCAAAAAATCACTTAAAATCTCAAAAAGCCCACAACATCCCAAAAAGTCTCAAAAAGTCTCATACGAAGTAGAAGTATGTATCCACCCTATGTATCTCAAAATAGTCATAGTCATTTGTGATGTCCGTAATGACAGGGCAAAATAATGGTGTTTTTGACGGGAATAAGTTATCCACGGGCCGTTCAATAAGGATTTGGAAAGGTCAACCAAAGTAACTTCTATTTTTGACAAAAAAATTTAATTGAAAATTTGGGCTTGGGAAACCTTTTGGGGATCAGAAGAAATCTAGTCAAACTTTTGGAGACTTTTGCGGACCTATGTCCCACAGGTCCCTAAAACAATAAGAAATTATCTAAGAGTCTTTCGAAGTCCCTACAGAGTCTTTAAAAATCTCAAAAAGTCTTGCAAAGTCTATGAAGTCCCGAAAAACTTCGAATAAATTCTAAAAATCCAAAACATCCCAAAAAATTTCTAAAAATTTCTTTAAAATCCACAAAAAAATCTAAGAAATCTAAAAAATTCCCAAAATCCCAAAAATCCGCAAACAACCAAAAAAATCCCAAAATTTCATAGATATTTTTGGTCCAAATGACCAATTTTCATTGGTTCCTGGGGTCCAAGGGGTCAACCAAAATATTTAAGAGATATTTATTGGTTTAAGACCAGTTTTTAACTCCAGTCCTCTAAGGGCTCATTTTTATTTATATACCAATTTTTGGACTCTCCAGCCCATAGGCTCATAGATATACCCTCGCAAATGACGACCGAATTTTATTCTGGAGGGCCTAGTGGGCCTGGAGGGCCTATTGTCCAATTTTATTTTTGGGCCAAGGCCGTAATCCAAATTTCAGATTTTTAGAAAATTTCTACATCTCTAGAATAAATTTGAGATCAAAATTGGGTGGATGTCTGTATGTCGGTTTGTAGATTCTGTGATTCTGTAAATTCTTTCTACAACGATATCGGTTGCAATTATTGACCGATTTTCAGAAAAATTATTGAATATTCACCACCGAATTTCACTCTGGAGAGGCCCAAAGACCATTTTTGTCTAATTTTAGTTTCGGTCCAAGGCCGTTATCCAGATTTTAAGAAAAATTTTACATTAAGTGTCTCTTAATAATAATATAATAATAATGCCTATAGTACCGTATTGGGACCAGGTGAGTCCTCATATTTCAGAGAACTTTCTAGGTATT
>JXPH01007842.1:6955-17495 GCA_001014845.1 Mochlonyx cinctipes | reverse complement strand
TTTTTTTTTCATTGAATGCGCGTTGTTAATCTGTAGTTGCTTTCTTCTAAATTGATGGCTATTGCGATTTAAATAAAATCTCGACGCCAAGTTGTATATTTTGGTTTATACATTACTAATTCATAATTAACTCAATTTCGGTAAAAATGACAGTTACTGTGTTTTGTAGTTGCGAGACAGGGGTACACAGCAGGTATCACAAAGTGTCACCATCGCATGCGGTATTGCACCAAAACCTCGACAACGTTTTCCACTTACTGCACTTACTGCAGTTGATTCCAAACCATCGCAAAAGTTAATCTTACGATTCACGAGTTCGTTAGCAAATCTGTATTTCTACAGATAACCATCACGTTTTATTTTTACTGCTACACTCAGGATAAAAGCGTAGTGCAAATATTTTATTTTTATTTTTTTGATTTTCTGATATGTATAAATAAGTATAATGCTTTTCATTGACAATGTGGACAGTTCTACATTGAAAATGTTTATCCACAATTAAAATTATTCAACAAGTTAAAATAGCATCACAAAAGTTATGTGTTGAATTGACCTGTTGATTAGCTTTTGAAGAACTCCAGTTCTGCAACTTTATAAGCCGAAATCCTTTTCAATGACGTGATTGTCTCTAGCAAGGAGATGCAAACTCTTGCACTCTCTATTCCGAAGGAATTACCGAAGCCCGCCGTCTGAAATCGTGGCATTAGAAGGTTTTCTGTTCTCAAAAAAGACCCCTGAACAAAGAAGTCATTCATGTAAATCGGAGACCTACCGTGCAGCACCTTAAATATATACTTAAATTTTAGTATATAAAACATCTGAAAATATCATTGACTGAAACTAGTTGATAGAATTCGATCTTAACGATATGTAATAATATTGGCGTTCGCATAAGTTTAATTTTACAAGCACCAAATAGATGTGCAAAATTTAATTGCCTATTAAATTTTCAATTTTTACATTCTAAATGTGACACACATACACTTGATTTATATTAATTTAGATTCCAAAAGAATATGCAACTTATGTGCAATTAGTTTGAACCGAGAGTGATTATTTGGATTGCTTCCCAACGAAAATTTGCTTGTCAATTTGTCATTTTAATGGTTTCTATATTTCTCAGATCAGGTTATTGTTTTTGAATAAATGCAGAATTGGTTTTAATAATGTAAGACCTTTAATGAGTTTAATTGCTGAACAGCCGCGACTTACTTGATGGTTAGTTATTATATCTGTGCCCTAATTCCAGCTAGATTTTCTTGTAAACGAAGATCTGTTGCGGGAAGCCAGTGTTTGTACCAGCCGTGTTTGTAGACTCATATTTTGACAAACGTATGGATTCTAGATATTGAAAAGCAGTTTGTTATTAAGGATGGTACATTACGTATCATATTTGTCGAAATGTGGTTAGACAAACACGATTTTATTCTTATTTACGGTTTACCAGAAATAAACAGCCATTCATTTCGAAGACCTCCTGGTTAGACTGCATTCTATCTTATTCAGATGTAGCAGTTAATTTAGAAGATCCTATCGTTTTCCAACTTCAACAAATCTTTAAAACTAACTGTCATTAACGTGCCCAAGGTCAATGATAGTTCTGGCACATCTTTGATTAAGTTTCTTTGCGCAGTTCTTGAAGAGACCTTTGAATATTGAATTCAATAACGACACTTTTAATCGTTAAGTTAATACTAGAGGTGATGTTAGATATTAGATTTAGAGCTTAAGGATGCTAGAAGGAACTTATTTTATTTTATAGGAGGTGAGTATCGCCAAAGACAATGAATACTAAGATATCCAGAAACAGTGATTTGTCTTTGATGCGTACCTAGTTGATCTCAAATGCAAAAACTTTCAACAACCCAGAACCAACCAAAAAAATCTCAAAAAATAACCACAGGTACAAAATTTCATCAAACATACAAGAGGTGGCGCGTATTATCAATAGGCACTATAATAAATTAATAAACCAAGGATACATGTATGTATGTATATGTATATAAGTGCAATGCCAATGACTAGAATTTTTCACTGATCCCGGTTACTCTACATGAAAGCATCCATTCATATACGGGTCACTTGGATCACGAAACGTTTCTGTTCGTGAAGGAATTCCTAGTACTTCTCCGTCAGCATTTATGGTTACATGTGATACCAGAAATTTACAAATTTCTGTTGGATCGTAATCTGAATGGATCTTTTTTCGAGTTTGCTTTCTTTCGATGATTGAGTACGATGATCGGCCAGGCCCACAAAGCACTTACCTTGTAAATTGTTAGTAGACATGCTCAATCATGAGACAGATGCCTGTTTATATAGGTAGTGGGGTTAGTATAAGTTTTAAAATAGTACAAGATTTATCTCACTTAAAAAATAAAGAAAAAATTGAATTTCCAGCGTGGAAAATGTACAAGCTTTTTCTTGTCGTTTCGCAACCGAACTGACATTAACAATTGACGCCGCTTTTTCTCTCATTTAAAAAAACCTGATTTTAGGCCCAGCTATGCTTAGTTTCTAGGACCTTTGAAAGGGAAGGGAGAGAATAAAGAAATGAAGGTGAGTACAATATTTGCCCTCTTTGCATTCCTTTTCCTAATGGAATTCATCTGATGACAATATATGCGCTGGTACTTTTAATAAGAGGGTTCTACAGCTACGTCAAGCCTTTGCAGGGGGCTCAAAACCAAACTAGAGTTTGTATGGGAGCTTTTGTCTAACTCGGTCCTAAAGCAAGCTACGGGGCTTTTTGGTTTTTCTTGCTTAATTATGAATATCTCTTAAACTACTAGTGCTATGTCAATGATCGAGCTATAACATTAGCTGAATCAATAACCTTCAAATTGTTATCCTACTTAAGGTTCTGTGATTTTTAGTTCCTGAGATATGACTGTGTTTCGAGAAAAATCATACTTTTTTTATGCTTATGTTGAATTTATGCTATAAAAGGCCTAAATAACATATGGTTTTTATTCGCTGCAAATGTAGTCCAAACAATTTCCTAAAAAATCTGGAAAGAAACCATTTGTCTATCTTGAAGCATTTCTACACTTTTTTAAATTTTCCAAATTACATTTAACATTCTGTTAAGGGGCTGATACTGACTAGGAATTACATTTAATTAGGAGGAAAATAGGAGATGTTTAGTTTACTGTTCCCTTTATTTTGTCAGCAAATATTCTCCCTTCTAAAAGCAGGTGTGTGTCTTATTCTACTATGACTGCTTCATTTTAACCTAGATTACAGAACAATTCACTAAATTCTAACTCAACACTATTTTATTAAACTTATCACTTTTAACGTAAAACTTTATAACATTTCGAAGAACTTTACCGAGCCATAATCTTTTTGTTTTATCCAGCAGCAGTCATCATCATCATGTTTGAGAGCTTAGACATGCATGGAATCGTCATCTTATTTCTACTTTACGTCATGCTTTTCATCCATTTGGCGCTTCTAGTCCAACTTTTATGGTTTAATTCAAATTTAATTTAAGATTTTATATTGACAAAGGTCCTACTATATAATATCTTGTTGCTAGAACCTGTTCTTCAAATTTGTTGATCTCATCTGTTTCTTTTGGGTTCAATGATGAGACACATCCTTTTTCCTATCAGCTAAACAAACTTGAGCGACGCCTTGTATTATTTCTCTTTTGTTTACTTTGTGATGGAGTACCAATTATAAATATACAATTTAATCAGGGTTTGAATGCCTCTCGGTCGAGTTTTCTTACAATGCAGTCAAACAAACACAATTCATAGAAATAACATTTCAATTTCTATCCAAGTATCTTGATCATGGCATTATTACAAATCGTCCTCTTGCGATAAATTATTAAATTGTTCATAATTACGGAAAACGTTGAGCAAATAACTCTTTATCATACATAAAATAAAAGCACAATTTATGAAAAGTTCTTTACCCTTATTTACATAAAAACGCAAGTTGTATAGAGCGAAAATAAAAAGTATAATGGTTAGGAGCGCAGTCACGACACGATGTTTTATTTTATATTATTGTGGTATAATTTGAACAAGGTGATGATAACAAACGCAAAGTGTTCACCTGACAATTCCATAATTTATATTTCTAGCTCCAAACTACTGACCCAATTATGATATCCATCATCAATTGTTGCGATTTAGTTTTTTTTCCCACATATTAGTCGCCATTATATTAATGAGGTAGCGATTTTAGCGTAAATTGAAAGCCTTAATAATAGCAAATGTCAGGGAAAGTCAATTTTCTTCTTTGACATTAATCCCTGTATATGTTGCGGATTAAAATGACAGGGACACAGATTTTAATGTATTATTGTTTTCTCTGCTGCCCATTGGATTCCGTGTTGGAATAATTATGTATGCATGTAATTACATCTGCGCCAATTAATTTATCAATGTTTTCATTTCCATTTTGCTGCTTTTATTTTCGATTTCGCTGCTGCATAATAAAGCCAGTATATGGTGAATCTGGATGTACTTGTATGATATTGTTTCCGGAATAAATTATCGAGATCTGTATGAAAAATATTCGCGATTTATTTTTTAATAATAATGATTGATTGACGTGTTTGCAACGCAAGGTTCATTTTATGTACATATGTGTGGCACTGATATTATCGTTATTAATCTGTCCACGAGATTAATGGGTTTTGCAAATAATCTGTTGTCAAAATGTTTGATATGTTGACAAAAAAAGGTGAATTTTTTTTTATATTACACCCAATGCTAGTTTTGCATCCCGGAAATTAGGCATCTACCAAATTTAAATTTGTTTCATTTTGGCTTAAATTCTTCACACATAAGTCAGATTCCTATTTGTTCATAATTTACTTCTGAGGAATAGAAATCATCAAAGTGATTTATCACCGACAACGATGAAAAAATTCAGCCCTGAACACAGGTGGTTAGATGTGAACTGAGTACTTAGAGGTCGATATGTTCTACATATATAAAATCCAGATAATTGTTGGAGAAAGAGTCCCCCCCCCCCCTAAACCACAATCATAACTTTTATTTAGGTCAGGTCTCAAAGACATCATGTGATCAATGGAAGCAGGTAATTTTTGCTATTGAAGTTGCCGATAGCAACTATTGGACATCTTAAAAAGTTGTTAGAGTAATTTTTGTCTTTGGGCAGGACCTGTATTTTTACCTGTACTAAGTTATAAAATGGGCAGCAGAACAAGAAATAGATCGCTCCTGGGAATAAAGTCATAAGGGGTTGGTAATAAATTGAAATACACTTCATACTGTTTTGCATTAAATAAACTATCATTTCACTATACAGGGTGTTCCGGGCAGATACGGAAGCCTTTGCGGGGCGATAGGGGACTCAAAAACAAACAGATCTTGAGGGGCTTTTGTCTAACATAGCCCTAAGCCAAGCTACGAGGTTTTTTTTTACTTAATTGTTAATATCTCATAAAGTAACAGTTACCTGTACCAGCTATGTCAACGAAACTAATTTTTAACTTTTTCATAATAATCATCAGACATCAACGAATGAAAAGCCCCTATTTTGAAGTGTACTGGAATCTAGAATGTACTGCAAAGTTACAGCAAATTCATTTTCGTTTGTAACTTAAATACTTATAATTCCTGTTTGTACATTAAAAATTCAGAACTTTCTGTGAAATCAATTATGTTTAACCTGATGGCGATCTAGTTTTCATGGTTTTCTGTAATTTCACAGGCAACCAGTGTATGTATGTATACAGAAGGAAAGAGTTGTGTCGATGGCCATAACTCTTCTACTCCGATTGGCTTTTTTTCAAACGGTTCTCTAAGAGAACACTTTTCTTTTGGAGTTAAATAAGTTTTGTCGTTTGATAAGAAAAACACGATCATAAGGTTTGATTTACATGAGAATCCAGAAGACTGTCGAAATACGCTTCCACCGCTGCTAATCTCTTTCTTCGATGAAAATCGTTTTCCACGTATGAATTTTTTGAGATGTGAGAACAANGAATCCAGAAGACTGTCGAAATACGCTTCCACCGCTGCTAATCTCTTTCTTCGATGAAAATCGTTTTCCACGTATGAATTTTTTGAGATGTGAGAACAACCAGAAGTTAGAGGGAGCTAAATCTGGCGAATAGTGTGGTCGTATTTTAATTAATTGATTTTCGGGATGGTTTTATGAGATGCTGTGTTGATGAAAAATGATTTCATTTTGCATCCCAAAAAACTGATGCTAACACCTTCTATGCCGATTTGTGGACCATAACTAGCTGCGGAGCGCTTCGTACCAGCTTCACACCACTGCTTAGCCCCTTGTTTTGATTCAGGATCATGGTGGTAGACCCAAGTCTCATCCACAGTGTTTAAAACGACGCATAAAATCATTTTTATACTTTCTAAACCACATACGAGTGTGCTTTTGTTCCATTCTTAGCGAATGCGGCACCCATTTTGCACACATCTTTCTGTAACCCAAAACATCAGCCAAAATATTGCTCACACTTCCTAATGAAATGCCTAGGGCTTCTACTAAATTTCTCTCGATTAATCGACTATCTCNCGATTTTTCATAATCATATCCTGTATTTCTGCTATGTTTTCTGGTGTTGATGCACTTTTTGGACGTCCTTCACGTGGACTTCTATAACCACTTTTATATGCAGCGATTCATCTTTCTACTGATGTAATTGAAGGTGAAGAGTCCTTATACACTTTCAACAGTCGTTCATGATTTTTTTTGGTGCTACACCTTTCAAAAATAAGAACTTTATTACACGATATTCAATTTTTTCCATTGTAAAAAATACGGTGACATGTCAGTTTTCAACAGCTGTAAATATACGAATGAGTTGACAGATCTCTCCATAAAACTTCAGNTTTTCCATTGTAAAAAATACGGTGACATGTCAGTTTTCAACAGCTGTAAATATACGAATGAGTTGACAGATCTCTCCATAAAACTTCAGACGTGTTCATAAAAAGTAGTACCACCTTTAGAAAAATAAAACTATCCTAATAGCGCCATCCCAAAAATTTCACAATTTTCGAGTCATTTGAAATATCTGATCAGGCTCAACAAAAATGCTTTTTTCTGAACATATTATGTTTCTCTTATAGTGCTTGGGATCATACAATTAACTTTTAGATTAACACAATCTTATATACATAAGTGAATGAATGTGAATGTTAGCCCATACCGGTGAAGCCTTTGGGACTCAATGTTAATAAAACTACAAAGGCTTAGATATATGTCTTTCAGACAATCCTGTCCAGGAGCAATTGTCTCATCCTCATATATCAGACCTATCCAGCCTACGCCGAGTATGCAACTTTTTTGTTTTTGGACGAGCACCGTTTCCGACCAACATTTATGGTTCGTGTGTGATGATTAGAGAACCGTCCAACTTTTTGTTTTTTCTGTTGAGTAGACTGTTTATTTCCTTCTTTGGTTGTCCCCTGCCTTGTCTGTATGGGCTTTCATTGCTTCTAGTTTCAGATCGGTTTTATATTTTGCATGGATCTGAAAGAAACCGAGTTATAGGATGGGCTAACTTTCACATTCACATTCGATTATTTGATAAATATAGGAGATATTAGAAATTAAATTAAATATGTTATTAGTACAACAATCTTATGTACATAAGTAACTGTAAAAAGCGAATAACAAACAAATAAAATTAAAATAAATCTTGTTTATAAAAATTGAGTGGAACACTTCCAGAAAACCACAATCTAATTATACATTCTGCATCGTAAAAAGAAATTCAATTAAATATTGCCATGTTATTATTACTCGTTTTTTAATTGGAAAAAACTAAATTAGATAAGTGTATATAGGGAATAAAATCAATTTAAATACCTATTATTAGGTATACTTTTTCGTATTTTTTAAATGTAGCGTTAGTTTATTTTTAAAACATCATGAGATAACCATCCGAGTATTCTGCGCCTACAATTTCATGTTACAATGTACATAAAAACGCATCTCATTGAAGAAATTATCGGTTTTATGTAATCTTCAACTCTCGCCTAAAGACAATAGCTCCTCATTATATTATGTATATATATGAAGCAAGAAAAAAAAAATACATATTGTGTGTATGTATACATGTTCATATAGGAAAGAAATATGAGATTTCTGCATGTGAAGCAAAGAAGAAACTATTCATCAAAAAGACGACAAACGATATAGGTGCCTAGAATGAAAATTTATCTTTTATGTTGTGTTGTGAAGATTATGTATTTCATAGGTATAGTTGAAGCCCTCTTTAAGCAATTTAACATTTTCCTTTTGATTAAACATGAAATATTCTTTTGATTTCACTCACCATTACCATACAGTATCCCGGATTAGAAGGATAGAATTGGCTTATCAAAATCGAGAACCAGTTTGACAATATCGTCAAACCTCGATTTCAACAACATATTTTGATTTTTGATTTTTATGTTCTCGATACCATCAAACGGCACTCTCGATATCGTGAAACCAGGTTCTCGATATTGACAAACCACGCTCTCGATATCGTCAAACCAGTTTCTCCATATCGTGAAAACACATTCACACATGTGGAACCAGGTTCTCGATATCGTCAAACCAGGTTTTCGATATTGGCAAATCAGATTTCCAATATTATATTTTGCACTAAGTAATTTTACATTATATTGAACATTTTACTCTAGCGATGTATCCAGACCGTTATTTTTTTCTATTCTACTTTTTGTCGCTCCACGCTCTCGATATTGCCCAACTAGGTTCTCGAGATTGACAAACCACGCTCTCGATATCGTCAAAGCAGGTTCTTGAAATCGTGACATAGATAAGAGAATACTAAGATATCCAGAAACGTGGTTGCGTCGTAGTTTGGGTCGTGGTTCACATATCATGAGATTTGTGAAGGCATAGCAGCATTCAAACAAAAATATGGTCGTGGGTTCAACCACAACCAAAATAATGCATTGAAACAGTACTAAGTGGCGCGTATCTTCAATAGGACTCCATGTAAACAAATTCAGACACAAACCTAAAACCTAAACCATTATAGCAGAAAACTTAAACATTATAGCAGTTTATGCTTTCAAAATGAACCAAGACCAATGCACCCAACTATGCATCTGGACATCTTAGTAATTATTCGTCTATGATTGTGAGACCAAGCAAACCAAATTCTATCCCTGATTTTGAGTAATACCTAATACTAATAATAATATGGTGAAAATTTTCATAAACAAATTACCTTCTCATATAATTAATAATTCACACAATGTTATCACATAGGTATATCCATTTTACATAACACCACATATATTTAAAACAGTCTTTCCTACTCACTTCACAATTGGCAATGCAGTAAAAAAGGAAAAGATTATCTTAATCTCGTTTATAACATGTTCATATTCTCAATCTGAATCAAATTTACATAAAATTTTATTCTATTTGAAGGAAATCTACATTTTTATTTCCATTTGCATTACAGACAAGACAGTGTAGTGCAATATGAGACGATAAACAATGCAATTCTCTCAATTTTATTTTATTTTAATTACAGCAATTCAATTTCTGTTATCTCTTCTTGAACACTGTAATCTTTATCATTTAGATTTGATGATGTTGATTGTTGATGTAGCATTTAAATATCAATATTGTTACTGGATTTTCCGATACAGTGTTATTGAAGAGTGATGATGTTATAGGTATTTTTACTTTTAAATAACATGTTTCTCGGTGTCTCAATTTCCAATGGTAATAAGAATAAGCAATCAATGCAATGTAAGTGTAATCTATCTTGCGAATAAGGTCAACAGTTCTGGTGAAGGAAAAACAAACAACAAAACAACTTTTCGATGATTATTAGTCCTAGAGTTGGCGAATTTTTTCTAGTTCCTCCAATATACTCGTGGGCTTGTGCTTCTATCGAAGCAGCCTAGTTAGAGTCTAGTTAATCCAATTAATGCAATTGAATGTATAGGAAGTGTAATCTTGCAAATAAGGACAACAGTTTTGGTGAAGGAAAAACAACCATCCTCTTATACTTTCCATAATTGCTAGTCCTAGTGTTGGCGAATTGCCTTCAATTCCTTTATGATTCAACATGAACATGATTAGTAATTTTAATGTATAGTTTTAGTTTAACAATATCATTATTTACATCTATGCAGTAAGTGTAAACCAAACGAGGTCAATTTTCGGTGCAGAAATAATACATCAAACATTTACATTTATTTTTGATACAGTATCAGGTCAAGAAAGACTGCATTAAATTTTTCACAATTTCATACTTCTTCTCTCTTACAACATTTTTACAACAAATGCTGATAGTTTTCAATAAATAATTGCAATTGCAAATATTGAGTAAAATTTACACGGAAAACATAATATATAACTAGTCCAGAGCCAGTTACAAGGGATTTAATATGCAAGTCTCTACCAAATTCTAACTCTATTTCTATGGTTTTTGCCGATATTTTATTGAATTAAATAAACTTGCAAAGAATTTCATTAGAAATCAAAAAATTCAATTGAAATAAAAAACGTCAGGTGCTCTTTGCATTTAATTTGATTGACTTGTTTGACCGAG
>JXPH01007833.1:1644-17937 GCA_001014845.1 Mochlonyx cinctipes | reverse complement strand
TACATAAGTAATCCACATTGTGGTTTCCTATGTTTATTAAGCTTTTTTCTAATAACAGAACAAGTATTGCAATTGCAAAATAAAACCGACTATCAAAAAAATATATCTATTAGATCAAAAGCTGGGATAAAAAAGCTGCTCCCTGCTGGCTGATGCAAATGCTAATGTTTTGCGATTTATTATGCTTAGAGAATGTGGAAATGTAGGTCATTTTATTTATGTTGCACGACATCAAACATTAATTTGGTCTTCAATTCAACGAAATTTAGTTTTGTCCTGTCGTTCGTTATTTACTGGTTGTTGGATAGGTTGTGTGTCTGGAGGCAAAATTATTTCCATTCAGAGCCAATTTTCAGTCTTTCAATGGAAAAAATGAAACTTTTAAAACTGACTACATTTTAGCTTTTCTGCTGCTTACTATCCAATGTATCTATAGACAGATAAAAGCTTTGTGTTCAGTGAAATTCAAATAATTCAAAGCGTAAAAAACCATAAAATTCTGTGAGTGTGTCTTATTTTTATCCGATTTGGCCAAAATTACGTACAGTGACTTGTTTTTGATAAAAATAAGGATGCGCTCCGCAGAGTCTGCTCATCAGCTCGTCAGGTTTTTTCAAAAATCTCGACCTATAAAGATTGGAGTAAGCTTGAATTTGGAGAATAAACTCCTGGTAAGTACACATCTCAACCAGATTTGATCCTAGAGCCTCAGCATTTGGGTACTCATACTAGGCTGTTCGATAAATAAGGTACCTAACTATGAAAAGACAAAAATATTGGCAAAAAATGTTTTTATTACTCAATATAATCTCCTTTCATCGTGATACAGCGAGTTCATAATAATAATACTCTGCGTCGAGCTGTCCTAAATAGGCCTCAATTTCTCATTCAACTTCCTCATTCGGTGCAAAACGCTTTCCAGACAGCCACCTTTTGAGGTTAATAGTCGTTGGGGGCCAGATCTGGAGAATACGGTGGTTGTGGAAGCATTTCGTATCCCAATTCATTCACTTTGCCCATTGCTTTCAGTGATTTGTAAGCTGGTGGATTGCCGTGATGGAAAAGGATTTTTCTTGTTCAAATGGGGCCATTTTTTTGTGATTGCGGCATTCAATCGATCCAATAACTCCAAATAGTATTAGCATGTTATTGTTTTACCCTTTTGGATGTAATCGATGAAGACTATTCTGCGTGTATCCCAAAAACCACTGGCTATGTCCTTCCACGCCGATGTTTGCGTTTTGCATGTTTCAGTGCGCTTCCACTCGGCAAAACCCATTCTTTCGACTTTTCTCATGATTCAGTTGTATAGTGGTGAATTCATGTTTTATCCATGCTTATATACTGACGAAGAAACTCCGATGGATTGGCCTGAAACTTGGATACATTTTGTATTGAAGTGGTTACACGAATGCATTTCTAGTTGATTGGGAGCGAACGTGGCACCCATCGCACACATATAGCTTTTTTGCTTCCAATTTTTAGTGCAAAATATAAAGTATACTAGCTAGCTCGTGCATTTTTACTTTCGGGTCGGTCAAATCATATCATGGATTTTATCTACGATTTTTGGCAATGTTGCGTCAATTGGGTGACCTAGACGTTGCTCATCACTTGTGCTTGTACGACCTCGTTTAAACTCTTCCATCCAGTATTTAACCATTTTATCTGATGGAACAGATTCCTTTTAATGTTTATCGGGCTTTTCCTTGTTTTTTTTGTGGATTTTCCTTTCAAATAATAGTGCTTAATCACAACACGAAATTCACTTTTTTATTGTAAAAAAACTAAAAGTTGTTTAGGTACTTTCGGTGGCTGTCAAACAAAAACTAATGAACCGAATGCATTAAAGTTTGACGTTTGTTCATTCGAAGGTTTGTTGCATGTGCCACCAATAGTTTTTTTTATTAGTGCTGCCCTCTGTTTTTAGGTACCTTACTTATCAAACAGCCTTGTATGCACCAGGAATTTCCCGGAGTCTTGGGTTCTAATGATCAGAGTGACCTTAAAATTTGAATGTAAGCTTTCGATAAGAACGGTTCTTAATAAAATTTTATCCTAGGTCTTCGGAATCTGGTCACTCCTATACATCAGGAATTTTCAGGAAGTTGAGTTCTAATAATCCGAATGAGCTCAAATTTAGAACATACGCTCCTAGTAAGTGCCCAAGAATAGTTCTTAAATTAGCATTGATACCATCCGTTCCTGATGTTTTCAAATACCAGACTTTCGTGAATAACTCAGGAGACCCTTACCAGACCTTTTTCAATATTTTTACATATATAGAGAAGCTTAAATCTATTTTGTGATTTCCCATGTTTTTTCATCCCAATTATGGTGATGTTCATGCCTCGGGGGATTTTAAATAAAAACATTTAGTCTGTGGTGTACTCTATACAAGTAAACCTAAGTAATTTAAAACCCCAACCCTATGAATGTGAATGACACTTTGAAAGAAATTATTTTAAAGTATACTGTAAACAGAAGGTCTATTAAAAGAATCTACTCTTCAAGAATCGTTGGGTGTCAGAGTGAACAAACTTGCTGAAAAAAAACACTTTGAAATTAACTTGAATAATTATCATGAATAAGTAGTTCATTTGCGAGAAAGTCTCTCCTTTTCCCCATCCTCTCGTTCCCATATCAACGATTATGATGAAGATTAAATTTACAAAACAACACGTCGTAACAAAAACGGAGCAAAAAGTGGTAAAAACTAAACTAAATCTCTCGAAAAACAACGAAATGTTGAGTTGAGAAATCTTTTCAGCATCAATAAATGTCAACAGCACTCCATCGTCTCTTCTTCAACATAAGTCAAGCCACAATCTCATATCATATATAGGGAGAGACGAAGAAGAGCATCACCATCAAGCTCTGTTTGAACTAAGTGAAGAGTATTCAAAATATTCGGAGAAAGAAGAAAAGAATTCCAGTTCATAAACTTATAATGAGTAATTAACAAGAAATAAACACAGATTCGTTTTACATTTTAATGCCTTTTCTTCACTCCATCATCATCTCCGCATCTTATTTTGTGTACCAACAGACTCCAGCCATCACCGATATTTTACAACATTTTTATTATTATTATTATTATGATATGATTAAAAGGTTCAATATTAGTTTAGTATCGTGTGTTGTGTTTTGTTGTGTTGTGTGTTTTGTGTGTTTTGTGTGTGGAGTGGAAATATTTGTGGACGGGACGATGACTTACCAGATTACAGATAACGATGGGATTTATATTGAAAGTGACGCATCATTACGGGCATTTATACGGAAAGAAAGTGGCTATTAAAATGTCGTTTCGTTTCAATTATACAGTTTTAATTATTTAGATTTTTTATGTTTATTGTATTTTGATTGATACATTTCTTTGGTTACTTTGAGGTATTTGAAACGCTCCAGTAGCTGTATTTGGTAATTACTTGATACCAAAAATATTTTTATTTTCCGAAGTAGTAGTACCTGCCAATCACACCAGGACTTTTTTCTGTTATCTGGTTATGAACTTCTTAGTTAGGGCTCCCACCATTAAAATCTGAACTTTATCCTAATCATCACATATCATTGTGTTGGTTAATTCTCAAAAGTAACGCGAAAAGTTTTTTTTGCGTCTAAATTGATCCAGAGGCCTTTTAATGCCAAAGTGGTCCATGTGCAATCAAATGCAATCAAAGGTTTTGGCCTGGCGATTAATAATCTGGTGTCCACAAATTTGGTCCCTTGGATATTTTGGGCACCAGGTCAAGATGCAAGATGGTCATTTTGAACACTTTGAAATTTTTTGAATATAGTTGTCGTGAAGCTTTCCTATCAAAAATACCATTTCAAATGACAAGTCTGGCTTATATGGCGCTTTGAAAAGCTACAACATGCCATTCGCCACTTGGGATCCCAACAAGCGGCCGGAACATTTTTTGCTTCATACCTACCTGGTGATAATGTCAATCTTGAAGGACATGTCCTGAGATGTACCAAATGAAATCGACACCGATATATCATACGTTCTTCCACGGCCGTGCATAAGGTGGTTTCCCAAAGAATTCAATCCATTCAAATCACAACAAGGATATCGTTTGAAGCGTCTTCACTTCGTGAGAGTTATAAGCAGTGCTAGTTTGGGAGAAAAATTGCGCCCTGCTCTATAAAAGTGCCCCCCAATTTTTTTTTAGTTTTTCGGCTCTTAATAGTTGTTTTGCGCCAAGGCATCAGTTCTTTGCGATTTATCGTGTTTTAAAGCCTATAGAGCAAAAAAAATGACGAAATTTTAAAAAAGTTTGCGCCAGGCCCCGTATCTAGCACTGGATTTAAGCCTTGGTTTCAGAGGGGAGCCCTTACAATTTGCTAATGTGAGGACCCCCCTCGAAAATCTTTATATATTACCCGATTGTCTCAATCCAGGGCTTAAAACTCTCAGGGCATGAAGACACTTCCAACGATATCCTTGTTGTGAAGTTGGCATAACTTCAACGAATTTTGAACTTTTTGTGAATCCACCTTATGCACGTCCTTGTCTGTTCATCCTTTTTCCAATGCTATGCTCACGCAAAAGGATAGAAATGCAATTTTAAAAATTCTCAGTAACAGGTGAATAAATAAGGCAGTTTTAAAATCAGGGGTTGAAGAGGAGTGGGAAACCTACCAAATAGCTTGCATTCTAAATTCAAGCTCATTCCGATCACTAGAATTCGAGAATTATTCTAAAAGATCATGGAGCCTTCAGATCCCGATATCGTATAGGGAAATTATTTTTTTTAATCTATTCTTGGATACTTTCCATAAGATTATATTCCAAATTTGAGCTCTTACCGATCATTAGATCTGAAGATTTCGGGAAAATTTTGATAAGTTTGTATGGCCGCCCTCAAACCCCATGGAGTAATTTTAGCCATTAATGAACTCGTCCTTGCTTTTGGTGGAAAAAAAACCCCAAATAAAATGTCAAAATCGGTTGAGAATTACGTGAGTTATATTACATATAGACACACACACAGACATGCACACTAGAGTGGAGTGGATGCACGAAAATGAGAAATTCAAAAACATACCCCCCCTCCCCCTCAAAAGTTGACATTCGGTCCAAGGATCATCCTTGATTTTTTTCTGATTTTTTGAATCCACCGTTATGCATCGCCAGCCATTTTAATTTTGTACTTTTCACCAAAAATAACGATCTTTTTAAGCTGCACTAGCTCCTGTTGGTCCAATTATCTTAAATTGTTGTAAAAAGTTATAGACATTTTATTTACAATCATTTTGACTCCTTGTTGACTCTTATCGGACCACTAATTGTTGAGCTATTTCAAATTGATGCTTTGACAATATTTTGTATGAAAACACGGAAAATTTGAAAATCATGAACTAGATCAATTAGGACCAGAAAAATTGGTATCCAGGGGTTTTTTGGGATGCTGAATCCAAATTTAACATCATCGGAAAANAATTGGTTCATCGGTTCCACTTGGACCATTTTTAGGGGCTTAGGAGTGCCCAAGACAAAATTTTTTTTCATGCTCAATACATAATAAAAAAAGCACTGGATTTATACTTTTTGTAAAACGGACGAAAATTGGTGATATTAGAGCAAATACCAAATTTCGACCCCTTGACGGGTTTTCACAGGTTCCAATGATTTATTTTTGAGTCCAAGTGCTGAAATTGATTATTTATTTTGTTTTATGATGAAAAAGTGAAATAAACTCAAAATCTGGACAATTGGTGGAGCAAACTTGGGGGCAAATATGGGTCTTTCAAAACCCCTGGTCTAACTTCACCAATTTTCGTCCGATTTCCAAAAAGTAAGGCTCCAGTGGTTTTTTATTATGTATTTCACATGACTAGACTATAAAAACTAATTTTGCTTCTACGGGGCACTTCTAGTCCTACGCCCCTAAAAACGGTTTCAATTTTCTGAGTTTTCATACAAAATATTGTGAGAGCCTAAGGGTCAGTTTAAAATATCTCAAGAACTAGCGGTCCGATAAGAGTCAACAAGGATTCAAAATGTTCGTAAATAAAATGTCTATAAACTCTTAAAACAGGAGTTAGTGTAGATTAAAAAGACCGTTATTTTTGGTAAAAATTACAAAATTAAAATGGCCAGAGATGCATAACGGTCAATTCAAAAAATCTAAAAAATCATGGATGATCTTTGAACCATATGGCAACTTTGGGGGGGGGAGTATGTTTTTTAATTTGATCATTTAAAAATCCTCCATACAACTCCGCTCCACCCTAATGCACACAAATTTAGTTTTTGGGTTTTTCATGTTTTAGACCATTTGGAAAAACTCNATAACGGTCAATTCAAAAAATCTAAAAAATCATGGATGATCTTTGAACCATATGGCAACTTTGGGGGGGGGAGTATGTTTTTTAATTTGATCATTTAAAAATCCTCCATACAACTCCGCTCCACCCTAATGCACACAAATTTAGTTTTTGGGTTTTTCATGTTTTAGACCATTTGGAAAAACTCTTCCCGAGGAACCAAAATTTTTCAAAATTTACTGAATAAATAGGCTTCTATTCTAAAGCTAAAAGTCTGCAACATTGGCTGTTGACTGTCCAATTCCGACAAATGTACATCTTAATAATGATCGTCTTTGACAAAAAGGGTTACGCGTTCCCAAACTCTTTTAATAGAGTTTTTTCATTAAGTTTGTCTTAAACGATTATTTGTTGAATTTAATCTATTGCCATAGAATTGAATGCTGGCGGATATTTTTCCTGGTATATATTCAAAACTAACAGGTTAGATGACTTAACCAGATACGTGATTCCATATTTACATACTACTAATATTACAGCACCCTTGAAAAATGTTGTCATCACGTTCCATTGCGTTGAAAAAATAAATAAAGAAGAAACAAACATGATGATTTAAATCACAAATCCCTCTCGTAAAATGGTATCCTTTTACATCCCACGGAGCAGAGATATCATCAACCAAATAAATAAAATACGAAGAAAAAAAACAGATGTATTACAATACTCTAGACTTTATTTTTGCTAGTTTGAGGAGTTTTATAAAATATGGTGTAGTTTACAAGTATAATTTGTTTACTGTTTTGTTTCCATCTGCTGAAATTTTTATCGGTCCGTTTGTGACAATAAATAAAATTCGGAGAGTCCTGGTTACATAAAAAGATCCGTACAGCCGACTTTGGCTCATACAGGAAGATGCTGAAAGGGGACGCAAATTCGCCTCCAGTTCATACTGGGTGTGAAGTAGGGTGGTTTTTTATGTCATAACTTATTTTCAAATTGGACATCCTTTAACAAGCTTCATTTACATGAAAAATAAATTGTCAAAAGTTTTGAGCGAAATCGATGAAGATTTGGAACGTGCTACCAGCACGACGTAAAGGACCTAGGGACCAGTTTTTGAGACTTTTTGTAATAAAAAACTATGTCCAATTGATGCAGGTTAACTACTTATACTATCAAACAATACTCATCACTTGCTTAGTAGATTAAATTTTTTTGTCCCATAGTCAGGGCCCTCTGAAGTCTGAATATTAAAAAAACACCTAATTCCCGGGATGTTGCTTACTTATTATTTTTGTTAAAACCGATTTCGATGAAAAATCAGGTGAGAGTATTTTCTGAAATTTTTGGCTCAATTGTTCAAATGTTTCTATAGATACAGGGCTGTGAACATGCAAACCCTTTGTAAATTCAAGGGGCCCTTCACAATATCCTCAATTTATATCATTAGATTAAGCTGAAAATTGCCAAATACGGTTTTTATGTTAATTTATAAATTTAAAAAATTTGGTTCCCCATTGGTCAAAGGTTGTGGGCGCTAGTACTAAAGTAATTGAAGTTATCAGTTTTTAAGCTATAACTCCATGGTCCATTGTCCAATTAAGCTAAAAGACGGTATGAAAGCTCAATTTGTTATTTTATTAAAGCCTAATTTTTTTTAGCTAAGTCAGTTACTTACTTAAGGCCTATGGCCTCTTGTGGGACACAGCCGGTCGATAGTACTTTTCCATCTCGTTCGATTCCTAGCGGTTGCTATAATGTCACCCCATTCATTATTGCGTACACCCAACTCTGCCTTAACGGATCGGTGCCAAGTTTGGAGTGGTCTGCCTCTTGAACGAGTTCCTTCCCCAGGACAGTACTCAAAGCTTCTTTTGCTATAGATCCGAGTTCCGTTGGACCACGTCGTAGCACGTGGCCGATCCATCCAAGTTTGCGTCGCCTGATTTCTATCCATGCTAGTCATACCACATTGCTGCTATAATTCTATGTTAGTAATCATTCGAGGCCATCTTATCCGAAGGATTTGCCGCAGACATCGATTGACAAATGTCTGAATTTAATTGGTGACTGAATCAGTTACTTTCCAAGTCTCAGTGTGGATAATACAAGGCTTCGGAATAATTGAAGCTTGGTTTTATTTATATGATTCTTGAGTGCCAGATTTTGTTTAACGCATAAAATCTTCCTCTTGCAGTGTTGATGCGACATTTTCGTCGGTACCACCATTAGTTGTTATTTTGCTGCTAAGTCAGTTAAAGGCTTTTATAGGCTCCATCAGTACAAAGGTACTCATAAAAATGTTATAAAATGGTATTTTAACCATATCTTCCGTTCCTTACCATGGAAATTGCTAAAAATAACATGGGAGTCCATAGTAGGTTTTGGCCGATTAAGCCCAAGCACAATCGGGTTCTTGAAACCAATTAAAAATATTTTTGTAATTGTCAAGTTTATCCCATCAATTACGATCACGATCGTTGCAGATAGGAATTAACACAAACTAGTATCCATCAAAATCAAACCAACATACAGATATCCCCCCAATTTTGATCGCAAATAATTTCTAGAGGTTCAAAATGTACTATAAAAGTGAAATTGGTGACTTTGCTTTTACCCAATTACCATACTTCAACTGTTTAAAGGGAAAAGTTAAAGTAAAAAACAATTTCCCCGCACTTAAAGCAAAGATAAATTCATCCTTCTGCCTGCCTGTGCCTAGGATATTATTTTAACACCCGAAATTAATTGTTATCACACTGTACCTTCCTTCAACGGAAAAAGCGTAGAGTCATTCGCATTCTTTCGTCCCTTTTCTCATTTTAACTCTACGCTACACGTCTACGTCTACTTCATCACCATCAAACGAAAGATCTTGTCGAAAATAAATCTAATTTACAAAACACACTTAATGCCCCTTGTTGTTAAGGGTTGTGAAAGGTATTTTTTCCTTCTTCTTATTTTTTTGTTGTTGTTTTCTGATCCTGATTTCACAGAATGTATCAGTGATTTAGGAGATGTATTTTCTAAAATGATTTTTATTCAATATACAGATAGATAGGTCCCTCCTACTCCATCTCCACTCTTCGGCTTTTTGTCTTTATAATAAATCATTAATTTAATTTCTTTACATTTATCATTCTCTTCACCTTTTTCTATTTCTTCGATCAACTCCCATATAATAGAAAAAATGTATTGGAGTCACGTTAAAACTGAAAACTATCCAATATAGTTTAGGCACGTTTCAGACATGCCTGAATACGAATCAACCGGTTTTTAAAAAGTTTAAGTTATGTATGTCCAATTTTTGGATCTCTGGGAACTTGAAACGTTCGAACTCATGACTATTCTTGAATGAATTCTGCGTCTCTCTATTACTCCAGAATACTTTTAGGTCACCTGGTTCTTTTTCTACAGGCTTCCAAAAACGGGATATTTTGACAAGACTATTTTTCAAAAATTAGTTTTTCTAAGACTGCCTCACAAAAATTGACGCCATTCCTAGTCAGTTCAACCGAATTTCGAAAACAAATATGTTTTAGAAAGCTGATTGAAATTACTTTGAACTTTTTTAATATTTTAATTATATTCTGATTTAGTATAACTCCTAGCCAACTATTAGAATAATAAATAGTAATTATTAACTATGTATTAGAATAAGGGCAGGGTATAGATCGAAGCAAAAAAATCCCGATTTTCAAAATGAAAAAAGTACATCATGTACATGGATTTACACGAGAGCATGAATGAANTTAGTTTTTCTAAGACTGCCTCACAAAAATTGACGCCATTCCTAGTCAGTTCAACCGAATTTCGAAAACAAATATGTTTTAGAAAGCTGATTGAAATTACTTTGAACTTTTTTAATATTTTAATTATATTCTGATTTAGTATAACTCCTAGCCAACTATTAGAATAATAAATAGTAATTATTAACTATGTATTAGAATAAGGGCAGGGTATAGATCGAAGCAAAAAAATCCCGATTTTCAAAATGAAAAAAGTACATCATGTACATGGATTTACACGAGAGCATGAATGAAACATTAAAATATAGACTTTCTTCTTTCAGAATCAACTTTAAGACCTTGCCCATAGTTGCCTCATTCTGAAATAAGGGCGAAAAAATAGGTTTTCGTTGAAAATTTTACAAATTAAATCAAATTTTAAGTGCAAATGACATCAAAATATATAAGGCTAGCATAATTTGATTGTTTTTAATTAAAACTTGATCAAAAATTTAATTATTTCCAGGTTTGGAAAAATAATTGCAAAAAATATATTTTACATGAAAAAATTTTTTTGGTAACATCAAATTTCCAAAATTGATTTTAGGCTTCTTTAGGGTTATGAAAACAAGAATTTATTCTTAAAAAAATATTTTTCATACTTAATTTGATCGAGAAAATTTGGAAAATAGTATAAAAATCTAGAGTTTAAACCTTTGGAGTACTAGGTTTGAGGTCAGACTTATTCTAAATAGTTATTAACATAAGCTACCTTAAAATATTACTTAGTTTAGGAGCTACCATTTATGATGGTAAATTGTCTTCAAAAATCCCACTGTGCGACGGTAGCATTGGAGTTTGGAGTAGGAAAACATTCGGAGTGATGTTCGGAACAGGGCAAACAAAAAAGCTAGACAAAAAATCAAGTATCTATATCAAATTAGTTGGAGCCACGTTAGAAGTAAAGACAAGCGGAGTGACAGGACAGTACTAGAAAAAGTGTGCCATGCAAACTTCCGTAACATCAGCGCCACCTATCGTTTGCTCGTGAACTAAAAAGATTCCGACAATCGGGTAAGGGCAAAAAATCGTCAAAGTATTTGTTGTAAGTCAGTCACTGTATAGAGTTCTTTTTCTGTGGTTACGATATAACAAATAAATATTTGTTTATGTCCTTATGAAGACATAATACTACTAGTTTCTTGTTTTTGTATTTAATAGACAATAAAATGTTTGAAGGATTTTTATTAATTTACTAGAATAACAATATTATGTTTATAAAGTGTTATAATACGAGTTTAATGAAAACATACACGTATATTTCATCTGCATGAGGATTGCTTTCTTTTTCAGTATATAGAGGGTTGAGAGACAATAATTTGGGAAAAATACATTTTGGAAAAAAGTGTTGGTCTTAGGAGCCAAATTTGATCAAGTTTTGAAAAATAAAATTATCCATTTCCCACAAATTTATTCATTATTTTCATGATCTTTTCAACCAATTTGTAAGTAGGTACGGGTTTGTTAATGACCCAAATCTGGACTATGTGAGTCTGGAACCCTTATAGGGTCGTACAGTGACGTGTGTGCAAAGGGTGTTAGCACCCGAACACAGTACAAAAGGGCCCAAAATTGTTTGTTTAAATGCAATAAAACTCAAAAATAGGCCCTAGTTTTGCATTCTCAACTTAAGTTGTCGTAAAATTGTGTTAAAACATAAAATCCTTTGTAACTTAGCTTAGCACAAAATCTATTAATCACTGTCACTGATTATTACTAAATTATTACTTGAACTTAGGCTCTTATACAAAGTCAACAGAATTTTCCTATTTTTTTTTTGATTTTTAATAGAATGAGCTCAGATTCCGAATTTATGCTGCAACTAAGTTTCCAAGAAGAGTTCCTAGCAAAATTTTATCCAATTTGGACCTTAGTGTCTGGGCTCCCATACATTCGTTTTGAATATAACAGAATGGGGATCCTACCATTAGGCCAACGTACATTAGGCCAACATTTATAAAAATTCGGGAGCTAGCCCGAAAATCGTTTCCCTGAAAATTATTAAAATTGACAAAGTGAAGCCCTATTTGAAGGACGTTATGGGATATTCCCTTCTTTAGAAAAATATAAAATTTGATTCTAAGCGAAGCCTTATTTTATATAGAATTTTCCCATTTTAAGAAAAAAATTGGCCCAATATACTGTTGGCCTAATGTACTGTTGGCCTAGTGTTCGTTTGGTCTAATGTACGTTATCGAAAATTTCACCATTCAAAATTTTGTAAAATTTTCAATATGTTAAATCTATTTAACAATTCTTGCTCTATTTTCACAACAATTTCCACCTGCCAACCTAAATAAGTTTGCAAAAGCAATTTAATTTCGTTCCCCGACCTTCAATTTAATTACATATCACCCCATATAAATAACACCATATCGAACTAATTAGCAACAGGACATGAATCGGGACATGCAAACCTCAAGCCTCGTCTCGTCCCGTGACATGACGCTTCACAATTTATTTTTATTGCTGCTAAATATTTGATTTGTAAACACATTATAACAAATAGATGTGGTTTGATTAATGTTTTAAATAATATCGTGAATACAAAATCTCGACAGAAGGAAAAACATTAATAATTAGTCCCGTGTTTTATAACGACATAATAGTTTGACGTTTAATTGTTAGGGAGGGAAATGGGGGGTGGGAGTGCGATAACAATCGTCAACAACATCAGAAATGAATCATTATTGTAAAGTGGTTTCACATATTTCATTTTATGCTAATTAATAGATGTTTCGGTATATATAGGTATGTATGTGAGAGTGAGTGTGAATGTCAAATGGGGTGAGGGGAAGTTCAGAGTTCAGGGAGGGAGAATGACGTTCGTGAAAAACCTGTTGTTTTACCAATCATTAACATGGAAATTTATAAAAGAATCGATGAAAGATTTGGAACACTTGCGGTGCGATAATTTACATAACATTCGTTTCATGATTTCAACACACCAACAACAGCATAGAGCACAGCACAGCATAGCGTAGCATAGAACATAGCAATATATATACATAGCTGAACCGAGCTTCGATTAGATTTCGTGCCTGTTGTTTTTTCAAATTCCCTCCATGAATTTCAATTGACTCTGACTTAAAATATAAAGCAGAATGTTGCGAAAAAGTTTTCTTTTCTGAACATTATCTTTTATTATTTGTAAATTATTTTGCTGTTTTTCTTCTAGAGGGGTTCATAATTCAATATTGATGTGCCCAGCCCTAATCCCGTTTATGGATAAGGACCGCAATAATTTTTGCAGCTAGTAATAACGGAGTCATAACAGAATCTTTATTGAAGGGGTTATTATGGGGCGAGTTTAAAATTTATGTTCTTCTTATTCTTTTGGCAAGTTTTCTCGAGAGTTAAGAGGATCAACATTATTTTGATTAAGTTGAGCAATTTGATGAAAAGGAATGTTTGTCTTAAATGTTATAAATCCTCCTCTTTTCACTTCCTTCTTTACTCATGCTGATAATTTTAGGGGTTGATTTTATTATCAATATTCAGAAAATTAGAAGGCCATCCCCAATATTTTTAGCATTGTTTTTTCAATACTATGAAAAGGGATGCATGATTGAGAAGAATCTTCTGAGAAATTTTACGTAATTTATATTAAATAAAATCCATATAATAAAGGAGGCTAAACAAGCGTTCAAATCAAATAATTTAATTCATTTTTTTTTTGCACTTTTTATCTAATGTTGTCGAGTAGAAAAAAAATGTTCTAGGCAGTGCTAGATTCGGGTGTGAAAAAGTGCCCTAGCGCTCAATCTTCATGCGCCCTCTTAAAATGTCCTAGGGGCAAGAAGGGTTACAGACTTGTTTTTTGAGTTTTCTTCAAAACTACTAGAGGATAAACAAACATAGTGGCTCTTGTTATATTCATTCAATCTTATAATAAATTTAATTTTTCATTTCTATGAAAAATAACTGCCCTAGCGCCGCTAGGGCGCGCTAGGGCTCGATTCTAGCCCTGGTTCTAGGTACTATTTTTAATTATTTTTTTAAAATAAATAAGATTTACCTACTTTCTTTTTCATTGAGCCTTTCAACATCTGCATTCCATTTCATTTGTAAGGTTCTGTGTTTATGTTAGCACAGACCCCAATAGTAAAAACAGTAGATTCTGTGTGTGTTATAAGTTACCCTGAAAGTTCCCTATCAGCAGTTTGCTAATTTTAATCGTATTCTGAAAACATCTGACATTTGCAATTTATAAATTATTCCAGGGTAGCCCCCCTGGTAATTTACGATGAAAGCCACACTGGAGGATTTCATTGGTGACCTTTCATTTCCTTTTGGTCTGGGTTCTATAATTATAAGACTGTTTGGGCAAATATATTTGACATTCCAAAATTTTGGTTTCAAATAATTTATGGAATGCGTTCAACTAACACAAAATATGTTTGTTTGAGCCAAGAAATGGGTGCATTTGAGCCAAAAATGGGTTAATTTGAGCCAAAATTCATTTTTTGACAAAAAAAATTGAAATTTCAAACCAATTTCGACGAACCCAAAATGGGTTTGTTTGCGCGTGCAACTAACTGAAAACTGTGTTCGTTTGAGCCAAAAATGAGTGCCTTTTAGCCAAAAATAAGTTCAAGTTTGTTAAATAAAAATTGATATTCAAAATTTTAAATTCAACCAACCTAAAAATAGGTTCTTGTACGCCAAAAAATTAGTTCCTATTTTGAAAAATAAGTGACATTCCAAATTTTAGGATCAACTAACCTAAAACTTTAGGAAACCACAAAGTGGATTATGTTGCTTTTTTCATATTTATTGTAGATTTTGTGATAGGAACTGGATTTATACTTCGACAAAGATGATATGTGCAAATTTTGAAGTGGTTCGGAAAAGTATTGACAGAGCTATCAAAGAAAATCTGGTAATTGGAAGCACTAGGAATGAAAAATAGTAGCCCAAATTCAGCACAAGAACTGTTTTTGGGCTTACATTCNGTGCAAATTTTGAAGTGGTTCGGAAAAGTATTGACAGAGCTATCAAAGAAAATCTGGTAATTGGAAGCACTAGGAATGAAAAATAGTAGCCCAAATTCAGCACAAGAACTGTTTTTGGGCTTACATTCTAAGCTCATTCCGATCACTAGAACTCGAAAATTCTGGCAGTGGCCGGTACCTAAGGGCCTACAGATTCCGATGTCTGAGGGTCAAACTTTTTCAAGAATTGTATTTGGATGCTTACCGAAAGCTTATGTTCTAAATTTGAGCTTAGTCAGATCACGAGAACTCAAGAATTCTGGAAGTTTCAGATCCCGATGTCCTAAGATCAAATTTTTTTTAGGCACAGTACTTGCGTACTTAATTATTTTCCAAATTTGAGCTTATTCCGATCATTAGAACTTAAAATGGTTGGAAAAATCTGGTGAAATTGTAAAGGTACCCCCAGAACAGAACACGTGTCTCGATTTGGCTCATTAACAAACAAGTCCTTAATTTTGTTCAGAAAAGCCTGCATCCAAAATTTCAAATCAATCGAGAACTACGTGAGATATCGAGGACACAGACACACAACGACGACGACAACAGACAGACACACAGATATTTTTTGTGGTTTTTCCACGTTTCAGACCATTTGAAGCAACTAAATTGGGTTCGTTTGATCAAAAACATAAGTCTACTTGTATGCAAAAAAATTGTCATTGTAATGGGATCGTTTTAGCCAAAAAATAGTTCATTTTTTAGCAAAAAAAATCTAAATTCCTGCGTGATAGGTCTGCTATATGACACCCCATTAATGACACCCCATAAAATGATTCTCGGCCCAGTTATGGCTAGTCCCTAGGGCCTTTAGGTTTGAGAAAAAAAAAATAAAAAAATAAAAAAAATTAAATTCCAATTCCAAATTTTCAACCAACCGTTTTGGCTAAAAATGGATTCAGTTGAACCCATGAGCCCCAAACCAACGTTTGCAATTTCAAGTTCAACTACCACAAAATAAGTTCGTTTGAGCCAAAAATGGGTTCGTTTCAGTCAAAAAATAAATAATTTTTTTGACAAAACACTGACACTCTAAATTTTAGATTCACAACCATTCCAAAATTGGGTTGAGCCAAAAAATAAGTTCTTTTTAGGACAAAAGATGTCATGCTAAATTTTGGGTTCAATAACCAAAAATGAGTTTATTCGAGTCAAAAAATAAGTTCAAATTTAGACAAAAAAAAGTTATTTAAACCCGAAAATGGGTTCGTTTGAGCCAAAACTTGGTTCATTTGAGC